>JAZHYW010005879.1:0-29542 GCA_037355805.1 Ixodes ricinus
TCCGCGGTCAAAGGCACGAGCTCACCACGAGATGTTTCGCGGTGTCGACACCGAACCCGAGCACCGAAGTGCTGAAACTCAGCTTCAAGAGACCATATTTCAACGAGCTTTTTGTCTGAAGATGTCTCGAGAGCTATAGTAACCACTGGAGACAATAAAACGTAAGAGCACCTTTCTTCTCCCCGACTTGGGACAAACTCTTTTCACGCTTTCCTAAAGTGGCACAAATATGAGTACAAAACAGGCCGGCTTGAATAAATACAGTAGCTGAGCGCTGAAGACAGCACAACGCTCGTCATACCATTTGCAGGACCGCAAAAATGAACACCGTCACGTTTCTTCTGGGCGTCGTACTCCTCTTCACCGCATGTAAGTTCTCTTTTATCTCTCTTCGTTGATTCCTTGCTAACAACTGTGTCTGAAACTACGTTCGTAAAACCCGTTCCCTCAAAATGAACGAAAGACCGGTATCCTCCAACCTTGCACAGACCTAAAGAACAGGAAGTGCGTTGTTTTATTGATTGACAAATATTTTCAAAGACTTTGCGAGGCCATTTTTCAATCTAAGACACCAGTTGCTGATGTCATCTAAGGGATATTGTCAAGCACAATTTTAGTCACCAATGAATGAATCTAACATGAACTTAATAATATAAGTACGCTTTGTAGACCACCACCAGACACCTGCTTTTTTAATAATAATAATAATAATAATAATAATAATAATAATAATAATAATAATAATAATAATAATCAATCAATCAATCAATGTTTATTAGAGTGTCCAGGAACAACCTCGCGGTTTTGGTGCTGGCACACTTGTAGCTACCAATTAACAAAAACACAAAAAACACAATTTTATACAAGACCCAACAAATGCAGAAGGGTAACAAAGATAGGAATTCTGCTGGGGAAAATCAGGTGTTCGAAGGGAAGTTGAAGCGCGTAAAGTAAATGCGAAGCAGCGAGACATCTGCAACGCACGCATATGGTAAAAACAATAAATTTCACACAGTCGGACATTCAGCACTTTTCACTCCTGCTCAAGCATGAACAGGTTTACAATAAATTGATTGAAAGCCCCATAGCACGAGTCAAATATATCAAGTACTTCCGAGTGACGATTATAACATTCAGCCAACCTGAGGAGTGGGACTAGTTGATTAAAAGCTCGAGAGATATAAAAAGATGATTGAAGACGTGTACGTACGCGTGGAACTCTAAGACTCACTTGAGACAAGAGGTATGGTGAATCAATTAGGCCGTGCGTGACCTTAAACAGAAACAACAAATCTGCTTTCTCCCGACGCCGGTGCAGGCTAAGAAATTTAACAAGTTTTAGCGCATCTTCATAATTCTTACCAGGTACATCCTCTTTAAGATAGCGATGCCTCATGATAGAAATAAACTTCTTTTGAACTCGCTCAATCGACACAGAATTGGTTTGGGAAATTCCATTCCACACAACTGAAGCGTACTCCAGCTGTGACCTTGCTAATGAACAGTACAATGTGAGAAATGCAGGCGGGTTTTCAAACTCTTTCGTAACACGACATGCGGCACCCAAAGTGCGGAGAGACGAGATGACCACCCTGGTTACATGGCCATCGAACCTCAAACTTGAGTCAAAGGTGACACCGAGATCTTTCATTTCATCGACACGAGACAGGATTTCGCCGTGGATATTATATAAACAAGAGGTATTATGCGTCTTACGAGAAAAAGTCATGACCTTTGTTTTAGAACGGTTTAAACAAAGATCATTATCTAAGCACCACTGGAAGAAGGAACATGCGTCTTCCTGGAGCTTAGTGCAATCCTGTGGCGTCACTATTTCCTTGTAGATTTTTATATCATCCGCGTATTGAAGAAACATAGAATTTAAAATAACACGAGAAACATCATTTACGAAAATTGAAAACAAAAGGGGACCTAGGACCGATCCCTGAGGAACACCAGAGCATGTCTTGTACAACGAAGATGACGAATTGTTGACACGTACGTATGCGTTTCTGTTGCGCAAATAACTCTTCAGCCACTCAAATAATGAACCACACACACCGTAAGTGGAAAGCTTGGACAATAGCATCATATGATTAACAACATCAAAAGCCTTACTCAGGTCAAAGTAAATAACGTCTAGCTGACCCCTGTTACAAACCACCCGAGCTGCGGTCGACATAAAAGTTACAAGATTAGTGGTTGTTGATCTGCCAGAGATGAAGCCGTGTTGATTATGAATTATTACGTTGCGAAACTTGAAAGATAGAAATTGATGAACTACCATTTCAAAAAGCTTAGAAAATGAAGAAAGAAGGGAAATAGGCCGGTAGTTAAGAACATCACCACTATTTCCCGACTTCAAGACCGGAACCACAACGGCGGTTTTCCACATTATGGGGAATATTCCAGAACTTAAAGAGTTATTAAATATTGTGGTTAGTATGGGTGTGAACAGTTCATGAAAAGATTTGACAATTGCTGTGGGTATTCCGTCATGACCAGAAGATAATGTGCCTTTCATTTTCTTAATGCAAAGCTCGACACATTCTTCGTCGACATGAATGCTATTTACCATTTCGCTGAACTCAGACGGGTTGAGCGATGCGGTGCATGTGGAGTCTGTACTATCCCTATAAACTGAGCTAAAATAATCAGCAAATAACTCGGCCACGCCCCTCCTATCTCGTCCTATGTCCAAAGGAGTGTCGGACCTAATATTCTTTCCACATCGCGATCTAGCGTATCTCCAGAATTTCTTCGGATTTTTAACCAAATCCGATTCTACTTGAGCATGGTGGGTTTTGCGATCGCGCTTTAAAAGCTTCTTACACTGTTTTCGACAACTCTTGAATTCTGCTTCCCACTCAGGAAGACCGCTTTTCTTAAACCTTTTATGAAATAAGTTTTTCTTTTTCAGTAGCATCCTTAATTCACGAGAAAACCAGCTAGGAAAAGAAGATCTATTGTGAGCTCTCAGAGGGATGTAGGTATCCATAGCCTCCTGTACAATCCTCGTGAACACAAAAACTTGCTCATTGACATCAGTGGATTCCAAAACATATGACCAGTCAACAGCCGAGAGGTGGTGGTACATTCCGACGTAGTCCCCTGCCGAGAAGTTATACGACGCTTGCGGCGGAGAGGCATCAGAGTGACTGTGAGTTGGATAATTAAAAATAGAAATCACTACATCAAGCGCGGGGTGGTACATATCCTCAGGAACCATTGGCATTTCACTCCGAGTCACACGTACACTGTCCGTATTTGAAAAACATAAATCTAAAGCATTACCTTGCTTATTAAGAACATTGTTGAGCTGCTTCAGATCCAAAAAAGAAGAGAAGTCTAAAAGATGGTTGCATTTCTGCTTACAATAAAAGTTGTCACTCAAAACGTTTAGATCAGTCCAGTTGATGCCTGGGGCGTTAAAGTCCCCCAAAATAATAAGATTGCACCCCTGTAACTCGTTGAGTTGTTCTAAGCCAACGAGACAACGCTGAAAATCATCAGGCGGCGTTTGGGGAGGGAGATAGAACAGGCCAATAAGAATACGTTCTTTCTTTGCATACTCAATTTCGACGAACAAGCTCTCAGGAAAGTTTTCTAAATCTTGACGCCTCCTTGAGCTGTAACGCCTGTCGACCGCGATCAACACACCGCCTCCCGCTCCAGCTCCTTGAAACAAGTCACGGTCGCGCCGGTACACAACAAAACCAGGCGGAAAGTAATCGGACGACCCGATGTTAGGATATAACCAAGTTTCCGTTAGACAAAAAATTGAGTAATTAGACACTGTAACGTTAGAAAAAAGCAATCGGCTTTTGTGCGTAAGCCGCGGACGTTTTGATAGAATAAATCTACGTCAGGCATCAACTGTCACTGGTCGTGGGAGGTCCCTCTGAAGCGTGGAGCATGTCTCTCCGAAGGGTTCCTCTGAAAGGTTTAAAAAGGCAGGATTTCGGCCACACAGCTGGATTAGCAAGTTTCTCAAAATCCTCCGCAGCCACGGCCACATGAAAGGAGGCGTATGTGTCGAAACGGGTCTTTAGACGACGGCACTCCACTTTGTCGATTCCGACGGAGGACAGGTGCGAAGAGACGTCCCCGCAGATGGTACCCGGCGCCAGTTTCGTGACAAACAGCGCTCTCAGACCCGTTGACGGCGAAGCAACGCACAGCTTCGTGGTCTCGGATGCCCCGGTTAACGCAGCAGTGCGAGCCTTCGGGCGCGGCAGCATCGGTTCCAGACGTGCCGCTCGCCCGTCACGTGCACGATCTTGGGAAGCAGTCAGATTGACGCGGTGATCCCGCACAGAACCGAGAAATGCCGGAGGCCATCCGACGACGATCCCGGCGATCCCCATCGGGGAGATTTCCGGCTGGCTGCACTTATAATAATAATAATAATAATAATAATAATAATAATAATATTAATAATAATAATAATATTAATAATAATATTAATAATAATAATAATAATAATATTTATTATTATAACCCCGTTGTTCGGTCCTGCGGGAGCAATGACGAATTTTGTGTAGCAAATTTTGTTCTCTTCTTTTATTTTTACATATTGTGTGTCAATATGCGAGCATACGCTCTTTGCTTCTTCTCTTGCTGGATCTGGTCCCACAAGCCCTTGCCAGAGCGTCTGACCATGAGTCCGATGCTGAACTTGGTAATTTTTTTCCCTCATGAATAAATATTATTATATTGTTATTATTATTATTTGCACAAATATAAATACAATACATGCGCAAACCTGCGTGGTCCGTCAAAAGCCAATAGCGGCTTCTGGGACTGGACCCGGCAGCGGCGATTAATAATAATAATAGATAATAATAATAATAATAATAATAATAATAATAATAATAATAATAATAATAATAATAATAATAATAAAAATTTTATTTGTACATTATGGGTGCAGTGATGAAGCGCAGGTCGGTTCGTCATAGCCTTCAAGGGCTTGTGTGACTTAGAACCATTGTAGCACTAGTGACAAAATATTCTAAAAAAAAAAAACAGTGGAGGATTTGAGAAAAATGACGTCAGTTGTCACGATAAAAGGAACAATCATAGAAACTAAAAGTTTCTATGATTGTTAATAATAATAATTAATAATAATAATAATAATAATAATAATAATAATAATAATAATAATAATAATAATAATCAATCAATCAATCAATATTCATTTGATGCCGGGAACGACCTCACGGTCTTGGTGCTGGCGCACCCCAACTACAAAATAAAACACGAAAAATTGCACAAAATATTACACAAGATACATGCTACAAGAAGCGAAACATTTAAATACACACACGGAAAGGGAAGACTTCAATGCGATAGCACAAATTGGCAACGCATGGGAGCTCGCGCAACGCGCAGTCGTACATAGCCCAAAGTGGATGGCAGGCATCGATTGAGAAATTAAGAGGAAAAGACTAAGGTTGAACACATTCAAATAGGAATGACTACGAAGATGAACAGTGAACTCCGAGTCGTAAACACTGCGACGATGAAGCAACAAAAAAAAATTTGGGAACAAACGTTGATCAAAAACTGGATTGACGACGCCACGATGCGGAAGCTTAGAACAAGCAAGAGAATATAATATAAAGTCTATGATTTGTGAGGGTCAGCTCACATCGAACTAGAACAATGTTCGAAGCTAGAGGTGAAACGCCTGAAAGCAGGAGTCAAAAATATCTAATTTCTCCGTATGCGCGTTGTACAGTTCTGACGACCTAACAGGGGGCATTGCTTGTTAAGGTTATTGGTCGTATAGAAAAGAGTGATCTGAGTCTTGCATTCACACGTGGAATTCTCAAATTCAAAGCAGACAAAAGCGTCAGGAGTCAATCAGTCGATGTAAGACCTTGTACAGAAACAAAATGTCAGGCTTTTCGCGGCGCTGGCAAAGGCTCTGTATAATATAATAGCTCAAATTTCAAGAATCAAGAATAATTTTTATTAGGTGTCCAGGAACGACCATGCGGTCTTGGTACTGGCACACCGAAACTTACACGCTACAAAAAAGTAGGAAAAAAATAAAAAATAAAAAAACATAAAAACTCAAAACATTGAGTAAAAGATATGATACATATAACGCATGCTGACACAAAGATACGATATGCAAAACAAGGGAAGAACGGAACAGAGTCCGAACGCAGAGTAGAAGACTACCACAAAAACGAATATATCTTATTAAAATAATATATAATAACATCACAATCACGACAGGTTCAGCGAGAAATAATATATAATAACATCACAATCACGACAGGTTCAGCGAGACTCATACAAGACTCTGAGAGATCTGACAAATTCAGTCACACAAAAAATATCAAGATCACTTGCAATGCCATTATATGCCCGACACATGCGAAACATGGGGTCCAGGATATTTAACGTCCGAGGAGAGTAAAAAGACGTTGTCAAACGGGTCGCTGTCCGAGGAACTCGTAAAGATATCTGTGAGAGCAGTTCTGAACAGTCGGCTATGCCATGAAGGACTTTGAAAAGGAAAACCAGATCTGCCTTTTCTCGACGGTTATATAAGCTGTTCATTTGTAGGACGTCCAATACATTGTTACTCTTTGATAGAGATGTTTCATTGCGCAAATATCGATATCGATAAATAGATAAAAATTTGTTTTGCACTCGCTCCAGCCTTAGGAGGGTAGTTTTACAACTACCATTCCATACAGGAGATGCGTGTTCGAGTTGAGACCTTGTCAAAGAGCGGTACAGGGTTACAAACGTAGCGGGGTTTTTAAATATTCTAGTCGTTCGACAAACAACACCGAGCGCGCGCAAGGCGCAGGTACTTATACGAGCCACGTGGCTATCAAATCTCAAGGAGGAGTCAAAAAGCACTCCCAAGTCCCGCACTTCACTAGAACGGCATAATACTTCTGAGCGAACACTGTAAGGGAAACACGTTGTTTGCGTTTTGCGACTATAGGACATGACCTTGGTTTTCGAGCTGTTTAGTAGGAGACCGTTCAGTGAACACCATTTGCTAAATGAGTTTATGTCCTCTTGTAGAAACTTGCAATCTGAGATAGTTTTAATCTCCCTAAATATCTTAATATCATCAGCATATTGCAAAAAGGACGAGTTTACAATCTGCTCACACACATCGTTCACAAAAATAGAAAAAAGAAGTGGGCCGAGAACTGATCCCTGAGGTACCCCAGACGTGGCCGTGTACGTAAAAGAATACGCGCCGTTCGCACGAGCAACACATGTTCTATTAGACAAATAATTCTGAAACCAGTAGTGTAGCCCTCCACAGACACCAATACCACAAAGTTTTGATAAAAGAATGCCATGGTCAACCACATCAAAGGCCTTACTCAGATCAAAGTAGACCACGTCAAGCTGGCCTCTGTGACACACAGCTTTGGATGCAATGGACATAAATGAAATCAAATTTGTTGTTGTTGAGCGTCCTGATACAAATCCGTGTTGGTTGGAACTTAATACATTTTTTAAGCGAAAGGACAATGTTTTGTGGACTACCATTTCAAAAAGCTTCGAAAATGTACACAGCAGAGACACTGGCCTGTAGTTTGACGCAGTGGTACGACTTCCAGACTTGTAGACTGGGACTACGACTGACTTCCTCCACATGTCAGGAAACACTCCTGCTTTTAAGGAGTTGTTGAAAATATCATAGAGGATGGGTGTGAAAATTTCGTGAAATGCTTTTACAAGTGCTGCTGGAATACCGTCGTGACCTGAGGACATGGTAGGCCTCAGTTTTTTATGCATTCCTGAACCATTCCCTCATCCACAGGCAGGGAGGAAATGGATCCGTTCACACTAGGGGATGGCGGCTGTTGGTACCCACTCCTATTGTGTTTATATACAGAACTGAAATGACGCGCGAATATATCGCATACACTTGACGTGGTCACATTCTCCTCATTAAGTATAATATCAGGATGTATCAATTTTCCACCTCGAGAACGAACATGTCGGTAGAGTTTTCTTGGATTTCTCCTCAATTCGGACTCCACTGACTCCACATATATCTCATGATCAATCCTCTGATGTTGCTTACAGAGGCGTCTATAATGAATGAACTCAGCCTCCCACCTGAGACTACCAGTCTTTTTAAATTTGCGGTGAGAGAAGCTTTTTTCTTCAGCAACTTTTTTAAATACGGAGAAAACCAGGAGGGAAATGTTGAATTGGTATGCTTCTTTAGGGGAATGTAATGATCCATTCCCTCCTGCACCGCCGTGGTGAACTGAAGAACCTGATAATTGACGTCAGATGATTGCAGGATAGGGGACCAGTCGAACGTAGAAAAGTGGTTATATAATCCCTCATAGTCACCAGCAGCGAAGTTATGCAGTTTGCCTAGATAAGTGAGACTAGCAGCCGGTATACGGCTGACAGGTACACTCAAGGTTATAGCCACTTCAAGTGCAGGATGATATTTGTCTGTCGGTACCAAAGGGAATCCACTCTTAATAACAGAAACGTTATCAATGTCTGAGAAACAAAGGTCAAGCATAGCGCCTTTACTATTTTTAACCATGCTAAACTGATTCAGGGCCATGAAAGAGGCAAAGTCAACAAGATGATCGGCCTTCTTTGCACCATAATAATTACTTGAAACAACACTGTGAGTTTCCCAGCATACACCTGGTACATTAAAATCGCCAATTATTAATAGTTTGCATTCACCCAGTTTGTCTGCTATATCCTCAATTCCAAGGAGACAATCATTAAACTCCTCAGGTTCAATGTACGGGGGAAAATAAAAAGTACCTATCACAACGCGTTCTCTATTATCACACTCCAGCTCTACCCACACAGATTCCGAATAAGTCTCAAGATCGGCGCGCCTGCTGCACTTCAAAGACCTATCGATTGCAATCAAGACACCGCCTCCCGTTTTCTTTCCGCGAGATAAATCACGATCACTGCGATGCACAAGAAAATCCGACGAAAAATACTCCCCAGACAGTATTTCTGGGCATAACCAGGTTTCCGTGATACAAAATATAGAAAAATCAGTACATATAGCATTAGAAAAGAATTCACTGGCCTTAGTACGAAGGCCGCGAACGTTCTGATAATAAATGTGCGTGCTAGTCATTTGCAGGCAAGATGGTTGGGGGATCACTCTATACGTTCATTCTCATCATGCACGCGGCTTTCCAGCAGCCGGCCCTGAAATTCCCTGAAGAGGCAGCCCTCCGGCCAGATGTTCGGGTCGAACAACGCCTCAATGTCGTCGTCCACAGCAGCGACGTGGAATGAAGAGTACCCACCATAGCGTGTCTTCAGCTTTGTGCATCGAAGCTCCCTTGGGCCAAAGAATTGTCCCAGATGTTCTCTGACGTCCGCCGAAGAACAGTTGGCGTCCAAACGTGTCACGAAGACCGCTCTGGAATGTCGCACAGACACCGATGCGGCGGTAATTCCCCCATTCTTAGAACTTCCCTTAAAGAATGGCCGCTGGGGAATGGAGCCGGGGGAACGAAGTCCAGGGACCTTTCTCGCACTGTATTCCGTCAAGCCAGGCGGAGCCGCTGAGCTGCCAAGGGCCAGTGGACCGGTCTCTCCCCTATCTCCTCCCTCGTCTCGATTGCTGTGAGCAGCTGAGCCACCGGCCCCCCTGCCTGCGTCGCTGAAGCGGCAACGGAGGGAAAGCCCGCCAGCAACTCCGGCGTCGTCTCGCGGAAGGCTCTGCCGCTCAAGGTTAACCGCCTCTGGTCACGTTGATGCTCGGGGGGCGAACGGGGAGTCACGGCGCACGCCTCGCTGAAGGAAACAGGTTCTTCAGACACCGTCGATGTCGTTTTCCCCTTGGGGAATGGGGCGGCTCCTCTTCCTCCCAGCACGGAAGCACTCAGATCATGGCGGCCCGCCACGCCAGCGTGGGAAGGTGAGGGTCCCCCGACGTACCTCGGGCGATGCCGGAGGTCCCGTAGCTCCGTCTGGATGTTGCGCAACATCACCGACTGAATCTCGGAGCTCCTCGTCAGCTCGCTGCGAAGACGAGCATTCTCCTCCCTCACAGCCGTCATCTGGTCCGTCAGGAAAGAGATGCCGTTCAATGCGTCGGCCAGCAGGTCTCGGAGAACAGCCACCGAAGTCGCGGAGTCCACGCCGAGCCGGCCCGGGCAGGGTGAGTCCTGCTCGTCGTCAGGCCTAGCTTCGTCCGAGCTAGGACTATGCGTGCGCTCGACGGAGGTGCAGTCGTTGCATATAAATGGGCTTACCCCAGTCAGCATTCGTCCAACCTCGCTGTCCGGAAGCATGACACACTTCTTGTGCGTGCGTTTTCCGCACTCTTTGCATCGGAGATACTTTTGTTTGCCGTAAAAAGGCTGGGAGCACCCGCCGCACTTGTCCTTACTGCCGCCATAATAATCAAGAATCAAAAGGAGAGATCAAGAATAGTTTTATGGCCCGTGCTTGGGAGACAACCTTGCGGTTTTGGTGCTGCAGCGCGCCGTAAAAAAGAACAAAACACACACACACACACAAAAAAGGAAACAAAAATAATAATATTAATAATAATAATAATAATAATAATAATAATAATAATAATAATAATAATAATAATAATAATAATAATAATAATAATAATGTTTATTTACGCGCGTAGTTCGCGAGTAGTGAGGCGGGTCTGTCAATAAGCCAGACGACCAAACTGACGCGGACAAGACCCTGCGGTTTGTGACAAAGACGTCCCCACACTGTCGCTTTCAGACTCAACGCACATCACAACAAAAACGATGATGGTCACACAAGCACATGCTGCCACACAGCACAGTCAAAAAGTTGCACTTTTACATCGGAGCACTTGCTTTGAGTTTTCTGGTAGAGTCCACATTGTAGACATCGTCCGAGTAGAGCTATCAATAATATACGTAGGGAACATAAAAATTTCGAATCCTTTTTCCGTATTTGGTCACAACAAAGAGCATTTCATAGCGCTCAGTGTGTCGAAGCGATCTAGATACGACATGGGGTACTTTGAAATTATCACTCCAAGTGTTTCAATACAACGGTCTGAACCAATAAAGAGTGGAACAATGGCATGCCCAAAGGCTGCTACAGTCTCTTCTTCGGTTTGCGATCTGGAACCGCAGCCAATGCTTTTTAAATGTTCCTTTTAAGAACTGAGTCGATTGCATTTGACCCCATCGTCCTGGGCTGTGACCAAAAATGGATTATTCCGTAGCGCAAAACACTGTATGCCAAGGCGTGAGCTATTGTTTTTTTCGTTGAATATGTGGTATCAAAGATCTCGTATTATACAGTAGAACAGGGATACGCTCTCAATCGAGTCGATTTTACAAGTTTGTGACAGATGGGAATTCCACGACAAATCACTTTTCCAAATTAGAATTCCCAAATATTTAGCAGTCGATCGTATGATGTAAGGAAAACGAGTTACAAGATATACGAAGAGAGTGTGCATATATATGGGATAGATTGAGGCGTTCATATCTTTAGAGGGATTACGAAAGCAGGCAAGCTGAGTTTTAGATGCATTTATCGTCAGACAATTTGTCTTAAACCAAGTCATGGAAGTTGACAAGTGTCCTCTTGGGTATAGCGATTTTCTACAGTGGTCGAATCAAGATGTTTGATTGCAACCCTGTCATCCGCATATCGGAACAATTTGCGTTGAAACTGAATGGGACATATCGTTTTACAAAAATGTTAAAAAGAAGAGGTGACTAAAAACAGAACCTTAGGGGAACCCCAGCTGTGTAATGCTCAGGAGCTTCAACTATTACCTATAGAAACTAGCTGTGTCCTCTCAGTTAAAAAGTTCCGGAGAAGAATGGAATGGGCCGCGGAATCCAATGTTTTGCTATTTCGTTAGCAAAATCTGCTGACTCACTGTATCGAACGCCTTTGCTACATCGATAAAGCGCACAAGCAGCCTGGTGCCTCACCTCAAGGAGCTAGATGGAAGTCATCTGCAAAAAATCTTCCAAAGAGTGAGTTGTGTCGATCCCACGTCCATTTGACAAACCCATATTGACTGGGCATGAATATTAAAGCGATCAAGAAAAGGCCGAATCGCAGTTTGAAATACATGTTTTCTAAGATTTGGACAGATACATGGCAAAATGGAAATTGGTCGATCAGTATCACGTTTTTTATGGCTCTCCCCTTAAATACTGGCTTCACTAGCACCTTTTCAAATCAACCGGGATCATCCCGGAGGAAGCGAAACCATTTAACATGTGAAGGAGCACAGGTTTTATGCGAGAATGCATTCATTTCGGCGCATCATTTCTGCAATTCCGTCATATACCAGGCGCCTATGCTAGTTTTGAAACTAAAAAGCGAAGTGCGCAGATCAGTTCAGTACACTTCGGGAAGAATGCCGAGAAACATTTGAATCAAGAGAAGCTACTTTGTGGAACATGAAGCTATCATCACGAGCTACTCCAGAAAATGTAGGAAGAATTTATTGAAATCCTCTACTAGTTTTGTCGTATTGTTACCGAACACTCCTCTAGAGGCATCGATCGATTTTTACACCCGTGCCTCGTAATTGATTTATCAAACTCAGTCACTAAAATATTTGACCTTACTTCAAAAATTTATCTCGAAATATTTTCTTTTGCTGATCGAATAAGCGCGGTTACGATTTCGCATACTCGGGAATTCATTTTTCAAGTTGGCATTGAGTTGGAATCGCCGACATCTAGCCCAAAGGACATCTTTATAGCGGATAGCTGACAAAATATCACTCGTTAAGCATTCTTATTCGCTTCGACGCCGCATCAGAGTGATAACCTTTTTAGATTTAGCCTTGAAGTAGTCAATTACTATCTCTAAACCTACCGTACACTTCATCAAAGTCTTGAATAGAGAGTAAACTATTCCAATCATAGGTTTTAACCAAATTATCAAATTTAATTCTATCAGTTATTTCCAGTGTTTTTGTTGTCGTTATTGTTGATTTCATCGTGAGTTGGGATGCCAGTTGACACGCCACAAGTAATGGTCAGCTAATTTTTGCTCTATTACGGCCGATTTTGCAACAACATTCGAGGCGCGTATGCTTATATGATCCAGACACGAGGCCACAAGATGATTATCCAAAGTTCTTCGCGTTAGAGTTGCATGTAATAATAATAATAATAATAATAATAACAATAATAATAATAATAATAATAATAATAATAATAATAATAAGTTTGTACTCCTCTTTGAGTAGTCGAAATTAATGCAGGTTCGTCAAAGCCATCAAGGGCTTGTGGGACAGAACCTAAGTTGAGGTGACATCGAGTGAAGTACTATTATGAACACAAAAGTTAAGCATCGCAGTAGCATCAAGAAGAGTATTAGAGAGAAAAAAAAAAGAAAGCTTGAGCATCGCATCGGCATCAAGTGAAGAAAAGAACATAAAAAGCTTGAGCGTCGCAGTAACAGTAAGTGTACAAATGAAAAAAGAAAAAAAAAAGTCAGCTTTGTCACAGTCTTGAGAAAAAGTTCGTGAAGTTTCAGAGGTTGGTCATGCGACACAGAATGTCAAATGTTTTACATACAAACAGTATGTACTCTGAAGCACCAATGAGTATGATCAATTAGCTCTATAGTATATACATATCTATCAGTTTCGGTCCTTTCAAATCACGATAACTTCACAAAGTTAGAAAAAGTAAAAAGTAAAATCCCAATACAATGTGCACCATAAATAAAAGTTTTAAAAAATGTTGCAAAAGAAAAGCAGGGACGTTTGGTCTTTTAAACATGACAAAAAACCGCAACCAAAAAAAACAAACAAGAAAAACAGGTTTTTTAAGGGGTTTCGTTTAGGGAAGTATAATGACGTAGAGCTTTCCTTAGTTTCTTTTTTGAAGTCAGGTCTTCAAAGTTGGATGGTAACGAGTTAAAATTTGAGGAACATAGTAACGTCGCATGTGTTTGCCATAACGTGTATAACACGTGGGAACAAAAAACCGAGTGTCTAGTCGTAGTTGACGGGATGTTGGACGGGGTGTTTTAAATTCGTCATTCCAGTAGTGGGTAAGCACGGTCGTTTCAAACAAGAGAGACTGAAAATTAGGCATAAAGAGGGCTTGAAAAGGATCTTGACAAGATGTCGTGGGTTTGTAAAGTACATGGCGCAGGATTCCTTTAAGATACTGTTGACGTTTTTGTGCCATAACCCGGAGCAGTTGCCATAAACTGTTATGCCATAGCGGAGTATGCTATATGCTAACGAGTTAGCTATAAGTTTTCGGATATCAAATGGCAAGAAGGGCTTGATGTTGTATAATAAGCAGGAAACACTCCTTAATTTTGAGCATAGTTTTATGAAATGTGAGTTCCACGAAAGGTCTGAGTCAAAAGAATACCTAAGTATTTTACGGTGTTCGAATAAGGAATGGGAGCACAGTGGCAGGCGACGCATTCTGATGTGTGGAGCAGAAGAGGAATGTCTAAAACGATAGTCTTAAGTGGATTGTGAAAACAAACTAATTTTGTTTTTGAGACGTTTATGTCGATTAGATTTTTGCCAAACCAGTCCATTAATTCGATGGAGCATTTCTGTAGCATTTTCATCGCTATGGGAAAAGAAAGGTGACTCGTTAGCAGAAGAGTGTCATCAGCATATTGATAGATGGTACAGTTTGAGATGGAGGTATACATGTCGTTGACGTATATATTAAAGAGCAGAGGTGATAAAATCGAGCCCTATGGCACACCTGGTTTTAGGGAAATTTTGTTGCTACATATTCCTTCTATTGAAACCATTTGTGTTCGATCTTGAAGAAAATTTTTTAACAGGGCCAAGAAAGGCCCTCGGAAACCAACAGCTGAGAGCTTTTGTACTAAAATGGAATGGTTTACAGTGTCGAACGCCTTGGAGACGTCAAGAAAACATGCACATGTAAACAGGTTAGATTCGAAACCTAAATTTATGTTGTCTGAGAAAGCTTCGAAAAGATGTTGTGTACCACGCCCCGGAATAAATCCGTACTGGGTGGGAGATATGATGTTGTATTTATCCACAAAGGAAGCCATCGTTATATAAAGAAATGTTTCTAATATTTTAACCAAACATGGCAGAATAGATATTGGCCTATAGTTTTCTATTCGGTCAAGTTGTCCTCCTTTGAAAAGCGGTTTAACAATGGCGGTTTTGAGTTCGATAGGAATTGAACCAGTTAGGATTATATTGTTGAAGATAGCAAGAAGATAGCAAGATAGCAAGAATAATAATAATAATAATAATAATAATAATAATAATAATAATAGTGTTTTTAATAATAATAATAATTTTATTGCACAAATATAAATACAATACATCAAAATGCGGGTCCGTCAAAAGCCAATAGCGGCTTGTGGGACTGGACCCGGCAGCGGCGTAAGAAAATACCAAAACTATTTACATGAAAACAAAACAAAAAACCATCTATTATTTGAAATACAAAAAAGGAACAAAAAAAACCTGAAAGAATGAGAATACAAGCGAAAAAACCGAACACCAAGAAGGATCTCTTACGAAGAAACGAGGTCACTAAAACACTGAAAGAGCAACTATAACACTACAATACTGAAAAATACGAATAAAGAAAACCGTACATCATCTAGAATGTCTTAATAATATTAATAACAATAATAATACATTATTCAATTTTTCTTGCCTACAAAAAACCTCTCTGTTTACAGTTTGGTGCACTAAACATACATGGAGTAAAACCCAAGAAATACAGGAAACAACAAAGTTAAATCAATAAAAGTCATGCAAGATCATCATAATGGCAAAAATGGATTAAAATTGATTATTGATTAGTTCGCAGAGATGCAGTCACGCAGATTTAACATAAACTCATTAGTCCACATGCTTATCAGAAAAAAATATCTTATACAAATAACATGATTAAAAAAAACGTGAAGGTGGATTTTTTGCAAAAGCGACAGGAAACGCTGAACGCCCCTTCTCGATTTTGACCAACTCGCGCAAGAACACTTCCAAAAATGTCCAATTACTATCACAAAAACACTTTGTATTTTTAATTTTTTTTTTATTATTGCTTCCACACACAGGTGCCAGCTCGGCCCCAAGGTGAGCAACAGAAAAGCACTTTGCGCACTTTACGCACTTGCATTGTACAGCATATAATGTAGAAAAAGAGATCATGGAACTCCGCAGGTATAGTTGATACAATGTTCTCTAAGCGCAAGATAAATAGGTGAAGCCAACAGCTTCAGAAGAAGCATATTGAGCAACAATCCACTAAGGTAGCACTGCGCAGGAGATGCGAACTTTCATCGCTTCCACAGCACGTATGGTCGTGTGAAATATTATTGTGAAGTAACCAAAGCTTTATATATATATATCTTCGTCGAGGAGCTCAAATGGTGTTTCAAAGATTCGAAGGCAAAATAAACATGCCAGCGATTAACCCCCCCCCCCTCTTCCAAAACAAAGAAGAAAAAAATTTAAAACGCGTCGATATATTTGAGCGAGATAGCATTAACGAATACGCATCCTCAGAATCAAAACGTAATAAATCGTAATGTATTATTAGGTGTTTATTGCGTACCAAGAAACACGTATCTTCGTAAAAAATAAAAATAAAACAGCGGAATTTATTAATATTCTACAATATGTTTGCTACGGCTTCAAATGAAGAAAAATATAGATGGAGAAATCAAAGCACAGGAGCAGAGCGCAATCATTAGTTTATTATTGCATAGGCGAAACCTTTTTTCTCTACTAAAAATCGATGTTGGTCTCCAAGACCCACTCTACCTCTGACAAAGTAACACGTAGCAATGGATATCTATAGAGCGGCAAGCTCGAGGTAGACTGGAACCTGCCGAAGACAGAAAAAGTAATAACTAAGGTTACTCAAATCCACGTGACTCATCGGAAGAACTGCTTGCATCCGCAATTCACGCCTCCGGTGATGATCATGAGAATAAAACAGAAGTGGTGCAATATCGTGAGCACTTTTGATGGCCGCACACGATGCGCGACTAGTACCTACCACAATGCCTGTAAGATATGGTCTCCTTCAGCTTAGGAAACGAAGGCCGCGGCAGTCTCTAGCATCTCGTTAGAAAGTTATAGTAGATCGATCCAATCACTTCCACGACGATACCCGATCACCCTCGGCTGTCTTTGCACATGCAACGTACCTCCACCGGGTATCGTTATCGGGTACGGATGTCACGTCACAGAACCAAAGTAATTTCCATTTCACCAAGAAGGAGGCACTGTTTCTTTCAAGAAAAATAAACGCGTGCCCTTTAATTTTCGACCTTTGAATCCGGCACTGCTTGTTGGAGCAGTTAATTAGTCAACTTACCGATGACGATTATCCCCCCTCTGCCTGATGAATACACAGTGAATTGACACCCATCTCTCGCCCCCTTTAAAGGCCGACGACCAGGACTCGAGATTCTGCAAGGCAGAAGATCCTCCTTACCATGGGGAGGAGGAAACAGGCAAACGTGGACCGGGTAGAAGGGGGAAAGGAGGAAGCGAGGGAAAAGTGGAAAGCGCGAACTGGTCGTCCGTCTTTCGAATAAATACAAAACACCCGTATGGCCTTCATCTAAGGCCTATAGTGACGGCGTTTCGTGGAAGACGAGGCGTATTAAACGCATTATGTGTTAAACCCACAGGTCCTCGCTTTCCTGCAAGCTGTTCCCGTGGTGCCAACAATTACTCCGCGAGGCTCCCATCTCACTCCCGCGCCCTCTGGCCCGGCCTCGGCTATTTTACGAGTTTTACGAAGATAACGAGATATGATGCCTGGTACTCGGCAGGTGAGAACGCAGGTTGAAATCCACCGTCTGTTTCGCAGCAAGTCGAGGCGCCTTCAGAAACCGCAGCGCCCTGAAAGTGCCCGAGGCTATCACCCTGGTCCCTGGAGTGCGTAGTCCCGATCGCTGCGTTTAGCGTCTCGTGTGGGAGTGCGAGTCCGTCTGTTCTTTGCGTTGCGTTTGTTTGCCCAGCATTTGAGGCTTTGTCTTTGACCTTAGGCAATGGCGGTGCGTGCTTCGCTGCCTCGTGATTCCGCGTACCCTGAGCGTTATTGCCCCGTCCCTCCTAAACGTTTCGATTCGCCAAGGACGCGTTTGGGAAGACTTGCTCGCCGTATAGAGCAGCTTTCACGGCACGCGTTTTCCCCTCCGGATAGCTGGTAAGGCCTGGTAGATGAACGACGCTCTACATGTCTTCCTCTTTGTTTGCACGCTGACAGTCAGTTTCTGGCGTAGATCGTAAGCGCTTGTGAAACACACAAGCGAAACAGGTTACCCCGTGAACGACAAAACTCGAGGGGTGCGATCAGAGATGTATACTAAGTTCCCTAAAGTCATGCTTACTCTGCTCTTTTCCAGTTCGGAGTCCATCCAGCTGGCATCCGCCGGCCTTGCTGGGCACCGACGAGGCGACTGCTCAACGCTGGCCCATCCTAACTCCGAATAAAGACCAATGCGTGTAAAACTTACTACTGACCGATTGTACTTTATGTTGCCGACTACTCAGCCAGACGCAGTCGATCACAACGCGAGAGAAATCCAGTGAACTCGAAAGCACAGCCTAAGCGCCTAGAAAGTCTGGAATGTGTTAGTTTTATTTTTAAATCATAATTGCCGTCAGTAACAATAACTGTAATTGCCGTCAATGCTGCAGTTGCAACATGACCTCTAAAACCAATAATTAAAACGTTAATTAACGACATTTAGTTAATTAGCCAAACTACAATGATTACTATCTCTCGTCTCTCGCCAGTTTTTTTTCTTCTTTTTTTTTCAAATGAACTTTTTCGTTCTGTATTGGGAGCCGTTTTCCCGCTTTCGCGGCAAAACGGCTCCCAATAAACTTGGCGGAAACATTTAATTTGCTTTAAACTATACATTCCTTCGTGGTATACCACTGAATGCAGCGGCGAAATGAAATGGCTTTATAATTATAAGCCATATCAGATTTTTCGCTTTCTTCTGCCTTATTACTGCAATGGAGCCGCAAAGCACGGAGGCACACATTATAACGATTTGGCGGTCGTGGAAATGCTATCGCATTTTAATACGCGCGGCTTATACACACAAACAAGTTATCTCACGGTAAGTTCAAGCGCTTGACAAGTTTGCGCACGACGACCACGCGCGAAGCAAGCACTAAACGACCTGCCACGCCCCTCGACGATCCACGTCCTACAACTGCGCTCACAGATTGTTTATTCGCATGTCGCGCACAGTCGCTCGTACGGACAAACACGGGTCCCTGACGTCCTGTCACTGCGTCCATTCGCATTGTAACTTTTGGTTGTGGAGAATGGTAGATGAATGCTTGCGCTTAATGGCGATGCAGATTATGTGCCTCTCTCCATCAAATCTGAATTTAAGCGGGGCGTTAGTTAATTGTTGAAATTAGAAGCTTTGACTATAGATGGCTCAAGACGCCACCAGTTTAAAAGGTTTCAGCCGCATCGCACCCATCCATTTATAATGTAGCTCTGCTGTCGGCACAGCGCATGCGCAGACGCTTCACATCCTACAAATCTAGTTTCTGCGTGCACACAGTGCCCGCACTCCGGTGTGGGCAAACGGGGTTTGTGTGTAGAAAGGGTGTGGGCGCATGACGCGATTGTCAGGGGCCGAAAAAACATGGCATGCGTGGCCATGAATGGAGACCCCACTGAAGCAGCCAAAGTCCAGCTTTGAGATCACATTTCTACAGCACTGAAAGCACAACTCTTTTTCTTTTTACATTTGTATTATGTAACCGCCGAAAGAACTAAACACAAATCCGCCCGCCCGGATGATACTACTTTTTGCTGCTATATAATCATCACAAATTCTTTTGAAAGGGCCGTGGAAGGACTTTTTTACTGGTTTTTAATGAAACACGGAACCTGAACGCACTTCACGTAGTAACTTAATGAAACTTTTCCTTTCTTGAATTTCGCTTTATATTAAAAGTTATACGCAAATTAATATTACAAGAACAAGCAAGAAATAACCCTTCATGACGTCCTTGGTCGCTTGAGTGGCCGTGAACTAGAGGAGAGGTAGATGAGACTCAGCGAGCGCTCAAGGCTGCCGCACTCCGTGTCGACGGCTCGAGAGCACGCCACTAAAGCACCTTCTGGATAGGCAGTATGAAGCGGGCAGCCAGGGCGGCGCGCATTGCATTCCGCTGCGCGAATAAATACTAATCCGGCATGACACTTCATTGGCTACAAACGACAGCAAACACGGGGTAAAGATCAGTTCAGAACGGGAGCCACTTCGCGCTGCCATACCGCCAAACGTCCAAACCGCAAGCCAAAACTTCTCGCCGAAGGCCTTCGGAACGCTCGGAACCGGTCGGATCCTCGAGCCCGTATACGACTGCAGCGCCGCCGCGTACATCCGGGACCTTTCTACGCTCGCCGCTCGCCGGTGCCTGATGCCACTAACACCTTTCTAGTATGCGCCGCCTTTTCCACCGCTTGGTGGCCGGGTATGTCGACGGGTCATTTCTTGTTTCCGTATTTTATCAACTGCATTTGTTTCTTTTCTGATATAAAATACTGAACAAAAACTACTTTTATAAATAACTGAAACGGTTCGCCCCACTTATATTTTGTATTTCGACTAAAAAGAAGCTTTTAGCGGCTCTGACCAGTAGTAAGCCCAGGACCAAAGACGTCCCATTTCGCGCGCTTTCGGCACCGCGGGTCGCCCCCGTAGGTGGAGGAGGTTTCCGCGTCGTCCGGTTAAAATATGACGCACTGATATTTAGTGACTATCTCCGTGCCCGCTGGCTTGCCCGAACCCCAAGAAGACGTGGAAACCGCCAAAAAGGTAGACGCTTAAATATGATTGCAGGTTAACAATTTAACAGGTTAAAGATGAGGTGGGGTGAATCCTGCGGCATCTTTTTATCACTTCGCGGTCGTCAAAGAGATGACGGCTTTATCCGATAAGAACGCCGAAGAACAGATAAGGAAGCCAAAAGAGTGATCATGATTAGCCACGTTCTGTGTTTCTCAAACTATCGGTAGCCATAGCTTCTTCTACACTGTAGCTTTGGCCTCAATATGAGTTTCGTGAATTCAGGATATTGGTCTACCTAGCACGACGACAAGGCCATTTTGGTCTCCTCATCGGACCTCTTTATTTGCTATTATACAAAAATGAAAATAATAAAGTTGTGAACGGAGACAAATACTGTTGAACTGCACACAAACCTTGCCATATGAACTCAATTAGACGGCTACATTTAAGGGACGTACTTCTCCGTCCCTGTGGTAATTGCTCGTAGTCAATGAATGGACCAAACCCGGAAAGAAAGAAGGCTTGAGCTTCAAGCAAGAGGATAAATGTAGACACGCGCATAAACAAGAACGCCCGTTGGTTCAGCGCAAGCAAGCTGCGGTCTACATAAAATATTCCAGAACGAGCATATCAGCGTGGACAATAGCCACCTGTTGTTGGACGCTCTGCGATATCACCCAGAAACATTACGACCCCGGAAGCTAGAAGCATACTTAATGCAACAACGAACCAAAATATCCGGACTTAACGCGTGATGCCTGAGCTCCAAGTCTTAAATATACTCGACTTTGGAAAACAAGAGTCGCTTCGCAAGGATCCGAGGATGCCGAGCCTATAGGCTCAAATATAACGCGTAGTAGACTATAAACAACCGAGTAATATGGCTAGATGATACACGGACTAAAAGAGTCCAAAGTTTTACGCTTGGGTACATCATCCGCGGTCGAGGCACGAGCTCGCCATGAAATGTTTCGCGTGTGTCGCCACGAACACGACACTGAAGGGCTGAAACGCGTTTCATGAGACCACATTTCAACGAGCTTTATTTGAAATTGTCTCGAGTGCTACTAACCACGGAAACAATCAAACGTAACAGCACCTCTCTTTTCCACGACTGGGACAACCTTTTTTCGCGCTTTCCCGAAAGTGGCATAAATATGAGTTCAAAACAGGCCTGGTTGAATAAATACAGTAGCGAGCGTTGAAGACAGCACAAGACCGTCATACCATTTGCAGGACCGCAAAAATGAACACCGTCACGTTTCTTCTGGGCGTCGTACTCGTCTTCACCGCATGTAAGTTCTCTTGTATCTCTCCTCGTTGATTCTTTGCTGACAACAATGTCTGAAACTAAGTTCATAAAACCCGTTCCCTCAAAAGGAACGAAACAGCGGTACCATCCAATCTCGCACCGACCTAAAAAACCAGAAAGTGGATTGTTTTATTCACTGACAAATATATTCAAGGTCTTTGCGAGGCCATCTTGCAATCTAAGACTCGAGTTACTGATGTCATCTAACGGATATATTCAAAGCACAATTTTAGTCACCAATGAATGAATCTACCATATGTAAAATAATCTTAGTACGCTTTGTAGACCTTCACCAGACACCTGCTTGTTTAATAATATTAGTATTAATAATAAGTTGATTTGTTTTTGCGTGCCCACAAACAACCTCTCGGTTTACAGTGTGGTGCACTAAACATACATGGAGTAAAACCTAAAAATATAGGAAACAACCAAGTCAAATCAATAAAAGCCATGCAACATTATCATGGTGCAAAAATTAATTAAAATCAACTATTGATTGGTTCGCAGACATCCAGTCACGGAGATTTAACATAAACTCATGAGTGGATGCGTTGATCGGACCATAATATTACTTATACACATAAGATATTTAAGAAAAACCACAAAAACACATAAAGGAGAGATGGCAATTTGGGCCAGTTGGTTTATGATCGAAGAAGAGCGCCGAAAAAACAAGGACAAGAAGAGACGTAAACACTCACGCCAGTGTTTACGTCTTTCTTGTCCCTGTTTTTTTCGCGCCCATCTTCGATGAAGGAGGGAACTTCTTGCAAAGGCGACAGGAAACGCTAAACGCACTTTCTCATTTTAAAAACTCGCGCAAGAACACTTTTAAAAACTTTTAAACAACGCAACAATAAAAAACTTTTGTTATTATTGCTTCCACACACAGGTGCCAGCTCGGCCCCAAGGTGAGCAACAGAAAAGCACTTTGCGCACTTTACGCACCTGCATTGTCAAGCATATAATGTAAACAAAAAAAAAAGATCATGGAACTCCGCTCGTATAGTTGATACAATGTTCTCTAAGCACACGATAAATAGGTGAAAGCCAACAGCTTCTGTAGAAGCCTCTTGAGCAAAAATCCACCAAAGCAGCACTGCGTAGCAGATGCGAACTTTCCTCCCTTCCACATTGCGTATGGTCGTGTGAAATATTATTGTAAAGTAACCACACATCTTATATATATATATATATTTCACGAATGACAAGTGATGAGGCGATAATAACTAAATAACGAAATGTGTAATGGAGGCGGACTTGTGCCCAAAAATAAAAGGGAAAAGAAAGATAACAGGAGAGCGTCGCGGGCGTCGAAGGCGGCGAAGCAGCAAGATCGAACGCTGAGGCGAAACTGACTTTGGCTCGCCACGCGAAGCCCCTTATGTACACGCGTGGGCTTCTGGAATAACCGGCGTGGAAGGTTCGACGCGTAGAACTTTCGGGCCTAGAATAAACAATAATGTTCTCGAATTCACGAGAATAATAAACTGAAAGTATAAACGAAATTCGCGGAGTCCCCAGGAATCGAACCCTGGGCCTCCGCACGAAAGTCAAGCGCGGTAACCACTCGGCCACGCACGCGCTTGCTCGCCGACGAGCGTGGCATTACTCCCCCCCCTTTAAAAAGGCATCGTCTCGATGCCACGTGAAAAGCAACAGAACAGAGCAAGACAAAGAAAAGAATGGGAAAATACGGAAGCTGGCAAAACACAATCCTATCAAGCGCTGCACGAGACCAAAGTTCACAGTCTTAACGCGCGTAGTACGGCTTGAGGCGCACAACGTGAACAACTTCCGGTCGTGGAGGGCGGCGTGATGAAGTCCGTGTTCCGTCGGGCATCACCTCGTAGTTCAGATCGCCAAGTCGGCGAAGCACTTTGTAGGGTCCAAGTAGCGCTTCAGGAGTTTCTCGCTTAGACCGCGTCGTCGTATTGGGGTCCAAACCCACACGCGGTCTCCGGGCTTGAAGCGAACGTCGATCCGGCGAAGGTTGTACCGGGCAGCGTCGACACGTTGTTGGTCTTGAATCCGGAGTCGGGCGAGCTGGCGGACTTCTTCGGCTCGTTGAGCAACCACCTGGGCGTCGGGTATCCCATCGTCAGCTGGCTCGTGGGGTAGCATTGCGTCGAGCATGGTCGACACTTTTCTGCCATGCACCAGCTGAAACGGTGTTACTCCTGTTGTCTCTTGCACCGCAGTGTTGTAGGCAAATGTGACGTAGGGTAACACCTCGTCCCAAGTCTTATGCTCTACGTCGACATACATTGAGATCATGTCGGGGATGGTTTTGTTCAGCCGTTCTGTTAGTCCATTTGTCTGCGGATGGTACGCAGTGGTTCGACGGTGGCCGGTGCCACTGAGACGAAGGATCTCTTGCGTGAGCTGGGCCATGAACGATGATCCACGGTCGGTAATGAGGACTTCGGGGGCGCCGTGCCGGAGGACAATGGACTCGATGAAAAACTTGGCGACTTCCACAGCCGTACCTGATGGAAGGGCCTTCGTCTCGGCGTACCGTGTAAGATAATCTGTGGCGACGATTATCCAGCGGTTTCCCGACGTTGACGGTGGGAAAGGGCCAAGGAAATCCATTCCGATCTGCTGGAACGGTCTGGACGGGGGAGCAATCGGATGCAGAAGTCCTGACGGATTCGTCGGCGGTTTTTTTCGTCGTTGACACTCGTGGCATGATCGAATGTAGAGGTGAACGGTCTTCGGTAGCCTCGGCCAGTAATACTTTTCTCGAATCCTGGCGAGCGTCCTGCTGTAGCCAGGGTGCCCAGCCGTTGGGTCGTCGTGACAGGCTTGGAATATCTCCTCTCTCAGGTCGGCAGGGATTACCAGCAGCCATGGCGAGCTGTCGTCTCCGAAGTTATCCTTGTAAAGCACACCTTGTCGGAGGACGAAGGTCGGCAGGGCCCTCAAGAAGACACGGGGGTTAGTACCCACTCGTCCTTCGAGGTGCTCGATTAGGGCGCGCAACTCAGGATCGCTTCTTTGACGTCGCGCCATGTCGTCGGTGTTCACCGCGCCTAGGAAGCACTCGTCGTCATCGTCGTCGCTGCTACCGGAGGATGTCTCTACAGGGGCTCTGGACAGGCAATCGGCGTCACTGTGCTTGCGGCCTGACTTGTAGACCACAGTCATGTTGAACTCCTGCAGTCGGAGGCTCCATCGAGCGAGACGTCCTGAAGGGTCCTTTAGGTTCGCAAGCCAGCAGAGCGAGTGGTGGTCCGTGACAACGCGGAAAGGGCTCCCGTATAAGTACGGGCGAAACTTCGTGATGGCCCAGACGACCGCCAGACATCCTTTTCAGTCGTGGAGTAATTTCTCTCCACCCTGGACAGTGTCCGACTGGCGTAGGCGATGACTCGCTCGGTGCCTTCTTGCACTTGAACCAGTACCGCGCCAAGGCCTTCGTTACTTGCGTCCGTATGAATCTCGGCTTCCGCATCTTGATCGAAGTGTCCAAGAACAGGAGGAGTCTGGAGTCGTTGCTTCAGCTCGTCGAATGCGTGCTGTTGCTCCTCGGCCCATTCAAACTTCTCGGCGTCCTTCGTAAGTTTTGTGAGCGGTGCCGAAATTTTGCGAAATCCCGAACGAAGCGTCGATAGTAGGCAGAAAGTCCTAGGAATCTTCGCACGGCCTTCTTGTCTGAAGGCGCTGGAAATGCCGCAACGGCGCCAGTCTTCTCGGGGTCCGGGCGGACGCCGTCATTACTAACCACGTGGCCTAGGAACTTCAGTTCGTCATAGGCGAACCGGCAGTTGGACGGCTTAAGGGTGAGTCATGCGGTCTGTATGGCTTGGAGTACAGCTCGGAGTCGTCGCAAGTGCTCGTCGAAGTCACTTGAAAACACAACGACGTCGTCAAGGTAGACAAGACAGCTCTGCCACTTCAGTCCTGCCAGTACGGTGTCCATGACACGCTGGAAAGTTGCTGGCGCCGTGCATAGTCCGAAAGGCATCACCTTGAACTCGTACAGTCCATCCGGCGTGACGAAAGCTGTCTTCTCTCGGTCCCGTTCGACGACTTCGATCTGCCAGTAACCGCTCTTCAGATCCATCGATGAAAAGTACCGGGAGTGGCGCAGGCAATCCAGTGTGTCATCGATGCGGGGAGTGGATAGACGTCTTTCTTGGTTACCGCGTTCAGCTGTCGGTAGTCCACGCAGAACCTAAGCGTTCCGTCCTTCTTCTTGACAAGCACGACTGGAGAGGCCCACGGACTGCTTGAAGGCTGGATGATGTCGTTGTTCAGCATTTCTTGCACTTGCTCTTGAATGACCTCCCTTTCTTTGCGGAGACTCTGTACGGCGATCGTTGCACAGGGAGCGCGTCGTCCTCGGTAATGATGCGATGCTTCGCAACGGCGGTTTGGCGCACCTTCGACGACTTCGAAGCAGTCGCTGTATTCAGCAAGGAGGTCAATCAACTGTCGTCGTTTCGGGCCTGGAAGCTTCGGGTCGATGTCGAGCTGGGTGGCGGCGCAATGTCTTGCTGAGGTGGCGACGATTCGTCAGCGATCACGGCGATTGCGGCGGAGTTTCGAAGTTCCTCGACGTGGCCCACAGCGGCACCTTTCGTGAGGTGTTGCGTTTCTTGTCGGAAGTTCGTCACGAGGACCATGGTGCGCCCATCCTGGAGTTCAGCCACTCCTCTTGCGACGCCGATTCCTCTTCCTAGAAGCAACTGGAGGCTTCCCTCGAGCAGAACTTCGCCGCAGAAAGCTTCGGTGACCCCGACGGGCACGAAAACACTCGACCGCGGCGGTAAGTTCACGTGGCTTGCGAGGACTCGGACCGCGGATGAAGTAGCTTGGGGTTCCTCCTGTGGTGAAACAGGTTTTCGTAGTGTCAACCGGTTTGCTCCAAGGTCGATGACGGCGCCATACTCGCAGAGAAAGTCCATTCCGAGGATAACGTCCCTCGCACAGTCTTGCAGAACGACGAACTTCATAGGGCAGGTCTCACCGTGGATCTCGACGCGGGCAGTGCATCTCCCGACTGGTGTGATGACGTGCCCACCGGTGGTTCGTATCTGGGGGCCTTCCCACGGCGTTGTCACTTTTCGTAGGCGGCGAGAGAGCCTCCCACTCAAGACTGAGTAGTCTGCTCCGGTGTCAACGAGTGCTGATGCGTCGTGGCCGTCGATGACGACGTTTAGGTTGTTGGACACCGTTGCAGGGGCGTCATTGCGATGCGTAGCGTCGGAAGAGTGGGAGCGCTCCGTCGTTCTTGGAGGCTCTTTGCTTCGGTCGTCTTCGGCAACGCCACCTCCAGGCGTTGCCGCACTTAGTTTTCCCGGCGACGCAGGGGAGACAGGCTCTCTCGGCGGGGTCGTGGCGCTGGAGACGCTGAACGTCTGGGCGACGGTGAGCGGGACTCACGGCGGAGAGGCGGCGTTGAAGATGGCGAACGTCGTAGGTACTCCTCGATGTCGCGAGGCCGTTCGTCGTACCGTGGGCGCGGGTCATTCGGGTGGAAACCTCGCAGCCCCAGTTGTCGGTAGGGGCATCGACGGTAAATGTGGCCGGCTTCACCGCAGTGATAGCACAACGGGCGTCGGTCGGCCGTTCGCCACACGTCGGTCTTCCTCGGCGAGGGTCGCTCCGGGCGGACGTCCTGGACTTGTCTCTCCTGTCGTCGAGGATACTGCGGCATCGGAGGGTCTCGTCGGGGTGGCGCAGTGGCGTGGTGGTTAGCTTGCGGCGTTCGTCGGGCCATGGCGGCGTAGCTCAAAGTCGGTTCCTCTGGGGTCGTCGTGTTGATCGGAACCTCAGGTTGGAAGGCCCGGTGAACTTCCTCTCGGACGACCTCAGCGAGCGACAGTGAGGTCGGCCGATCCGCAGTGGGGAGTATCTTGCGGAGTTCTTCCCGGACGACTTCACGGACGATCTCCCGAAAGCTGTCGACACCGCTGGTGTTCAGGTCGAGAAGGGAAGCAGCGGCAGATGGAGCAGCAGGCGCGCCGGCGATTCGGTGGTAGTGGCTTTCTCGGGCTGTCAGGGCGCGCTCGATATTGGTGGCTTCGGTAACAAAACCATTGACAGTCGTCGGGGGATTGCGCACCAGTCCTCCGAAAATTTCACCCTTCACCCCACGCATGAGAGCGCGAAGTTTCTTCTCCTCGGTGGCTTCCGGATCGGCCCGGGCACTTAGACGCAGGACATCTTCGACAAAGCTGGTCACGCTTTCGGTGGGGCCCTGCACCCTTGTTCGAAGAAGGTCCTCCGCTCGCTGCCGACGGTGGTAGTTGATGAACGTCCGCTTCAGTTCGGCGGCGCATGGCTCCCACGAAGTAAAGGAGGCTTCGTGGTTCTCAAACCAGTGCCTCGCGGTGCCTTCCAGGGCGAAGTAGAGGTTCTGGAGGCGGTGCTCATCCGTCCATCCGTTGTGGCGGGCTACACGTTCATAATGATGCAGCCAGTCCTCTACGTCTTCGTGAGCTTCACCGTGGAAGGGCGTCGGAGTGCGTGGAGTGACGGGCAGGATGACGACGAGTGGAGTAGTCATCGTCGCGGTCCGCTTCTTTGGCAGGGGTCCGAATTCCGGGAGCTGGCCTTCGGTACGGTGGCTTGCTCGGGCGTTGGAGTCTTCTGCGAAGGGTAGCCTCCCGGGGCTGAGCACGTCACTTGGCCGGCGTGTCTTCGTAGGGGTACGTTTTACGGGCATAAACTGCAGTACCCCGCACCTCCACCAAAATGTCACGAATGACAAGTGATGAGGCGATAATAACTAAATAAACAAAATGTGTAATGGGGGCGAACTTGTGCCCAAAAATAAAAGGGAAAACAAAGATAACAGGAGAGCGTCGCGGGCGTCGAAGGCGGCGAAGCAGCAAGATCGAACGCTGAGGCGAAACTGACTTTGGCTCGCCACGCGAAGCCCCTTATGTACACGCGTGGGATTCTGGAATAATCGGCGTGGAAGGTTGGACGCGTAGAACTTTCGGGCATAGAATAAACAATAATGTTCTCGAATTCACCAGAATAATAAACTGAAAGTATAAACAAAATTCGCGGAGTCCCCAGGAATCGAACCCTGGGCCTCCGCACGAAAGTCAAGCGCGGTAGCCACTCGGCCACGCACGCGGTTGCTCGGCGACGCGCGTGGCATTACTCCCCCCTCTAAAAAGGCATCATCTCGATGCCACATGAAAGGCAACAGAACAGAGCAAGACAAACAAAAGAATGGGAAAATACGGAAGCTGGCAAAACACAATCCTATCAAGCGTTGCACGAGATCAAAGTTCACAGTCTTAACGCGCGTAGTACGGCTTGAGGCGCACAACGTGAACAACTTCCGCTCGTGGATATATATATATATATATATATATATATATATATATATATATATATATATATATATATATATATATATATATATATATATATATATATATATATATATATATCACACACACACACACACAC
>JAZHYW010005881.1:0-15010 GCA_037355805.1 Ixodes ricinus
AGAATCGATACTGTAGGAAATTCACGTGAAGAGCATGGGACGAAGTTGCAAAGCACTACTATACCAGGTTGAATTCTATGGAGCGAGTATGCGGTGAATAAGCGACGAAGGCTTCGCCCGGCGGCGTTTGCTCTTGCCGCGGCGTTTAAAAAAACTGTAGTCCGTTGCAACCTAAGAACGAAGGGCGAGGGTAAGACGGGCCGGGGAAGGAGGAAGCAGACGGAACGCTAAAAAGAAGGTTTCCCCCTCTCTTCTCCAGCGTTCCGTCCGCTTCCTCCTCCCCGCCCCGTCTTACCCTCGCCCTTCGTTCTTATGGCCCGTTCACACTGGCGGTTGAGCAGCGTTTGCGAAGCGTTTGCGGATGCGGTTCGAAAGCGGCCCTGTTCACACTCGAGCGGCGCGGTTGGCGGTTTCTCGGCGAACACGCATCCTTTCGGGGGTTTACGAGACTTGCGAGTGGCAACCCTGTTTTACAATCCAGAATCCACTTGTGTTTCCAATTCAAATCCAACAAGAAGCCACCCGCAAAAACAAGCATGGAACACCTCGCGAGCAGCAGTGATGAGGACCTCAGCGACGAAGAGGCTGCTGGTGTAGCACTAGTTGCAGTTGTTTTGGCGTCTCAGGGCAGAGATAAGCGCAAACGTCCCAGAAGATGGTGGATCCGCCCTTGCTTCCATGAAAGAGACGAGAAGGGACAGGGAACGAGCCTCGTTCCCCTGTTGCCTCGTTCCCCTGTTGATGAAGACGGAGGTCCAATAGGACCTCCGTCTTCACCGGATGTTTTCTCTTCTTTTTCGTCGACTCCGCTGCACCGGTGGTGTCAATGGTCGCCATCTTGGGACTGTGCGGATGCTAGCGTGACGTCAACCAAACGTCACGGCAGCATCGAGTTCCTGATTGGCCCACTTTCGAGAACCGCTCCGCGGTCGCCGAAAGCGGTTCTGAAAATTCGGTCTCGGACCGATCCTGAAAACGCGCCCCAACCGCGCCGCTCCAGCCGCTTTTGCGGCTGGAAATGACCAGAACCGCCTCGCGTTTGCGGATCCGCCTCCAGTGTGAACGGGCCATTAGGTTGCAACGCCGCTACCGGAAGCGGTCGACGCGCGGCGAATCCGCCTGGCTCCGATGCAGTGTTGCAGACCAAGCATGCTCCATGGCGCGGTGGTGGCGCGTCGGTCGTACTTCCGGTCTGGGGCTGTGGGCAGAAGTCCCCATGCCAGGCGTGTATTCCTGCGTTGTTTTGAAAGGAACCAGACAAAAACCTGCCTTCTCGTCAAAACGCCGCGACTGGGGCCGTGCCAAAAGTGTCGAGAAAGGTTTGAAGGTCAGTTTTTACGTGCTCGGTTCGTCCGAGAATCTGGATATGTGCCGTGAAAAGGGAAAGGCAGACACCGTCGGACAACGATTGCTTGGGTGGGAAGCACTTTGGGTTGAATTCACGGATACTTGTGGTCATCAGATTTATTTGATTTGTTCCAACATGAACGCCAGAAAACCGTCAAGTTGTGCGGACCACCTGAGGACTACGTTCAGTGCGTCTTCAAGTTCAAACGGCCGCCTGATTGTTCGAACTGTCGTCTGCTCTTTCAAACGTTTCTGCTTGTCGTCTGCTCTCTTAGACGACGCCGGTCCGTAGACCAAATGTTCGCCCGGTACTTGCGATAAGAAGTAAGTGCAGGCCTCAAACGACTTAAATTTGAAGGTTGGTAAGCAGGCTCGATGTAAACAGTAGATACAAGGAGATGTTGATCATTGTTACCGGTGACCATCACCGACTTGTTATGCCTAATTCAGTTGGTCCGATTCTGCTTGCGATTTTCAGTATCGACGTCGACCATATCAGCTACGGTTCACGCTTTTGCAGCCCGAGCGGCGTCGCGACTGAAAATTCCGAGCGAAATCTCATCGTGCGAATCAGGCTTTAGCGTACATTCTGCGGCATCCACGCGGAATGAATCGCCACATGTCACATTATTCACGCGAAGTTTTGCGGTGTAACGAGCCTCGGTAATTTCGCTGACGCCGCTCAAGATAGTCAGACATCGCCAGGAAGACGTAGAACCAACAATTCGAACACGAAAAAGGGCAGGGGGACTCACACTGACGCCGACAACATCGCATTTCAATGGTTTGTTTATGGGCGACGGCGAGCTTGTTGCCCACACCCCATCGCGCATGCGCGGCGCCGGTGGCGTCCGCTAGGGGCGCTCCGGCGCTCCGGTTTGTTTGTAAACATGAGTTGGTGTATAGGGAGTTTCCGCAGATCGTTTTCGCTGTCCCGCCACGTTCTCCGCCACTCGCTACGACATCCAGGACTCTGCAGGCAAGGCTAGCGCCGCGCATGCGCACTAGTGGCGTCTTCCTTCCGGAAAGCGTAGCGGAGGTGGGAAAACGGTCTGCGAAAAAAATACTCGAAGGCTTAATTATTAAGACTCAAAAAGTGAATTATTAAAGATTACTTGCTTGTTTCGTCGAATTTGTTTCGCGCTTTTTACGAATAGGACGTATTTAAACAAAGCGTTATAAGTGGTTGGTTTTAGTGGATATTCGCTTTCCTCCTTGACAACACTGACAGTCGCGCTGTTCGCGTCGGCGGAGTCCGCAACTTGTCCGTCTCATGAGTTCAGTGGTGAACGAAAACGCGGCGGCGCGTCGTTGTAGATTTTCGCCGCGTGAATATCGCCGTGAAATATCGCTTGAGTCCAGCTTTACCTCCCCCTCGTGACCACCAAAGAGGCAGGGGAACGCTACACTAGAAATACCTAATCATTCGCCAGTTTAACTGTATTTTTTGCCTTCCATTTCGGTCAAGCAGCTCAGGCGGTGCATATTTTGTCTTAGCATGCAGCTGAACTGCCGTGAGGCGTTGTTAGGGCGGTTTTTCGTGTTTCATGGGCCCATTGCAAGTCGGAGTCGTTTTAATGTACAGCTTAATAACATTAGGGCTCCGTGAAGATGTTTCGTCACACACCTTTGATGACCATTCCTGCAGGGGTGCTCCAGGAATGACCAAGTCACTACCACAAAGAGGGTTTCTTGTTGTCGAAAATCGGGGATATACGACGGGCGGTGTGTACCGAGGACGGCGACGTAACTGACGCGAGCACTCGCGCTGAGACACCGGACGCCCACTGAGGCTGACTAATTTCCGGCTGTCTAAACATACACATAACACATTTACTTTAACATAGTGCGTAGTGAAATACATCAGTGGGTATAGTGAAAGCCAGACAGCCATTCCCATTTACCACTTTATTTCTCTTCTTTTTGGCCACGGCTATGCGCAGGGTCCCGCGCTAGTACACATTCCACGTCACTATACAGCAACTGAAACGGAACCGTCGTATGCTTTCCAGGGCCTGCCCAACGGATTCACGCCAGAGGACAACCTCAAAAGCACAAGTATGCTAGTAAGTTATAATTTCACGTGTGTCATTGAATCATAACTATAAAAAAAGACGTCAGTTATTTCGTACACCTTGTCAAGGCTAGAAGCTGGCTTTGACTGATAGGAGCGAGGCTATACTTCGTTTCAACGCAGCATACGCTATGAGCTGATGGGACCAATTTCTCTGTACGTGTTCTGTCATCCCTGAATCAATCATAAAAAAGGCTCATATGACATGCGCTCTTGACGCTGCTTGGTTGCTCCCATTACCTTGTAGCGCCGGCTGCGTCTGGACAAGCAAAGTATAGCGTAACACGTGCACATGACTTCCTCCTACATTTTCACGGGCTCGCGCAACTAGCTTCGACAGAGCTAGAGCACTGCAGAAGCTACGCTTTAGTGTTGACAATGTAGCACAAAATAGTTGACGCCGAATATTCGCAACGCCAGCCCGCCGCTCTTCCTCTTGCGGACGAACGAAGAACCAAAGTAGCGGGGACGGCGTCGGAGACGTGGCAGAGACGGTGGCATGCTGGGACGGTCGGTCCTGGTGCTCTTGTTCTGAACGGCATGTTTGTGCATCATGCAATTTTTAATACTGTATTTATTTATTGATACTGTTGGCCTTCTGGATGTTACAGGGGTCGGTTTTCGACGAGTATACGCGGAAAAACCGAGTGCGTCAAAATAGGAATAATTGTGGTCCGCTTCGCAACAGCGTAGCTCGAAGGACTGGTATGTCTCATGTCACGGGACTTTTCATAGATGGCACACTCTGCGCATTTCGAGTCCTGCTTTCACCAGCCCAATCTGGGCTCAACGTGATGGCAAATTTTAAGCTCCCGCTAGTACTGCAAAGCTCTTGCGTACGATTTACGAAAATCCTATTCTTTCCAGGGAGTAGGAAAGAACTGCTTGCGCAACGATGTATTGAGCGCATCGAGCGCATTGAGCCATAGACATAGGGGATCGGTTCGCATTTTATGCGCTGAAAGGCCGTGACAAGGAACACGACAGTTTGTTCCAGGCACTTCTAAAGGCGGACTGCGCGTACCCGCTTTCAGTTAATTATAAAAGCAAATAAGAAAATGCTCGCAGAATTTTTAAGCTCGTCTGTCGGCCGATCTTGAGGTGAGCTTAGAATGGGCAGTTTTGGCGAGGCGGGTCGCTTGGATGCGAATAATGGTACACAGGTGTAGAATACTGTATATTTAAATATTTACTTTAACAGAACAATAAACCTAAACGTGCCGATTGCGTTATTATGCAGTTCCAGCGTTAACGCAGTCTGAGGCACGGAACGCTATGGCGCGGGCTGAAAATAATGTCTCCAAAGGTGCAGCACCAACTTCTGGTCGCAATGCCTCACCGTGCGGTAACCTAAAGTTACGCTATTCTAAAACTGCCCATTATTAACCATGGCGCAGGATGATCACGTGTTGCAATGCACTGAAACCGCGATGGTGAGCCTCTGACGCAGGGATATCTAATCTGTGAGCGCAGTTCTAGAAGCTTGACGGTCACCCTGGGTGGCTCACGTTTTAGAGCACTGGTGGTCAGGTACAGCGCAAACACCACAATATTTTGACCATCCACAAAAATATTGTGCCACACACATAACGTAACCGGCGCCCAAAATGCGCTCGCCCTACACAAAGCCTCAGAAGTTCTGTGATGTTTCCGCAACTACAAAAAACATGCTCGAGTTCCTGACGCACGTCAACATCTCCGTCACCTGTGATACGCTCCTGCCCTCGCCGTCTGGCATTTAAAGCCAATAAATTAATTTAAGCAAACTGACCAGCAAGCAGGCGCATGGAGAATCTATCCCCGTCTCTTCCGCCATCTTGGATCTACCGCCCCGCCATCTATAGGCCGTTCAGTAGCGGATAGCTGCCTGTCTTACGCAGCTTCACGGCATCCAATGACCACGGTGGCTGCTTTGCATCGCTGGCCAAGTTAATACTATACTCGTACATCACACCGGCTTTTCTGCATTCAGTCGCGGTTAGTTGCAACACATCTGAGATAATGGCGTTAACTAACGGTGTATTCACATGGCGGACAAGTCCCCGGACAAGTTCATACGAAATCGGTGACTTCACCTTTTTGCGGTTCATAATTTGCCATGTTCCAGGCGAAAAAATGCATGCAAAACTCGAGAGCTGGTCCGCGGACCGCGCAGGAACATGTCCGGAGACGAGTTCACGGACCCGTTCAACGTTATGTATCAAGTGGGCATATGCGTCATCAAATAGGTCCGTGGACTTGTCGTACCACGGTTTTCGAGATTTTAAGCCCGTTCAATAGAGCTTATGCGAAATTGCTTGGTGGCCTAGACAACACTGCGAGGCGTCGCCATTTTAATGTTGGCAAGCGTCGTCGGTACGCGAAGCACGGTGGAATCATCGGAGACAACCGTACGTGCAGTGTGCGATGGCGCGGCAGCTGTTTTCCGCCTTCCGACCATAATGTGGAGGAACAGTTTAAACACCCTACCGGAACTGTCTCACTGAAACTCTTGGAGGCCTATGCAAGCTGGCGACAACCTGCAGTGTGTGAGCTGCCACAGAGAAGGCCTAGGACTTGCTCCGCTGCTTCGACGAGGTCAGCGTGAGCAGGCCTCCGATAGTTTCTTCATACAGTTGCGGTGAGGCTGTTCGTCCACACTCAATGGTCGGAAGGCAGAAGACACAACTGCCGCGCCATCGCACACTGCTATACGGTTGCCTCCAATGATTCCACCGTGCTTCGGTACCGACGACGCTTGGCAACATTAAAATAGCGACTCTCTCAGTGTTCTCCAGACCGCCAAGCGATTTCGCATAAGGTCTATTGCCGCTTTTCCTGGTCTGGTGAGGGCCGTGCCAGGTCCGCGGATTCCGCTAACTCGGAAGGAACCAATCGCGCCAAACTGCTCACGCGACAACTACCTGCACAAATCATTTTTAGAGCGCAGCTCTTAGTCGCCCGTTTCCGGCTTGAGCGGCGTCGCCGTCGCCGTCGCCGTCGCCGTCGGCGTAATTGCCCGAGGTCACGTGACCCCCCCGAGGTCACGTGACCCCCAGGTCACGCGGTCCCCAGGTCACGTGGTCCCCAGGTCACATGGTCCCCCAGGTCACGTGGTCCCCTGGTCACGTGACCCCCGAGGTCACGTGATGACGATGACGATACGGATGCCGATGACGTCATCGGTGACCTCCCCGAGGTCACGTGACCCCAGGTCACGTGGTCCCCCAGGTCACGTGACCCCCTGGTCACGTGACCCCCGAGGTCACGTGATGATGATGACGATGACGATACGGATGCCGACGACGTCATCAGTGACGTCACTGATGACGTCATCGGCATCGTCATCGTCATCATCACTGATGACGTCATCAGTGACGTCACTGATGACGTCATCGGCATCCGCATCGTCATCGTCATCATCGTTGATGACGTCATCAGTGACGTCACGTGACCCCCTCCCCCCTACCCGAGGTCACTTGCCCCCCCCCGTATCCTTCCCTCTTCCTCCTCAAGAGCTGCGCTCTAATTCGGCGTTACAGGGAGTTGTAAACGGCTTCCACTTTTTTTTAACCACTTTTAGCGTTTGTTTATATTCGCAATTTTCAGCGGTGGTGGTACCGCGGCGTGAGAATCGCACTCTCTAGCTCCTGGATGATCGGTTTCACAATAAAGGTGTTTGCCAACACCTTCCTGACTTGAAAAAAATAAAGTAAGGCTCTAATACAGCTCGTATATTGCAAAACTATATTATTTACGCGTCACGAACCCAGCCTCGTACTCTTGTTCTACGACGATCATCCAGATGACAGCCATTTTGATGGGTACCAACGCGCCGTTTATAGCTCCTGAAACTTGCGAATAACTACCCTAGTTATACGAGCGCTGTCAACTGTAATTAAGCCAAGGCCAGTTGACTCAATCGCGATCGGCCGGAGTTTCACGGCGGCGCCAACTGTCATTGAGCCGCTAACAATCATTGTGTATAACTGAGCGGGCCTGCCTCAGATAACTGGTTGGGGCTCTCTAGCCATCATAGTAATATGGCGGACAGTGCTGTGGCGGCAGGCTGCCATAAAAATAACCGTGGGTCTAGTACACTGCACCGTGGGTGATAGTTCGTGCTTGATGAAGTCGCTCGACGAAGCAAATTCTTGAAAGTCAGTGGATGCGATAGAGGAAGGTCGACTATGCCGTCGTGTTGTGCGGCGCGCTGTTCAAATCGTCCCAATCGCGAAAAGACAAGAACTTACCGTCGGTAAGTATTCTGTGTTTTGTGGCTATCTTGACGCGCAGGGATACGTTTGGTGAAACAAAGCACTTCTTATGAGTTGTGATTGCGAAAGAATGAATGTCCAATTGAACGCCGTATGTATGCAATCTCATAGCCAGATGTAACAATAAGCGTCAATACCCCAACGCGAAGTCGTGTCGTCATTTTTATGGCTATCAAAAGTAGTAGTGGAACGTGGAATATACATTTTATTTCGAGGAAAAGGTAAATCTGGCGCTTAATTTTTTCTTCTTATTTCGATTCTTCAGAGGATTATTTATCTGGCATTCTGGAAATTATTTTATTTTGATTTAAGTCAATTATAAATTAAACCGGCAAATGCAAACTGCGAGAAATGTTCAGTGTGTTCAAGAATAGAATGCTGTGAAATCGGTTTGACTTCGTCGATCGATAATTTATGTTCCTAAACATGTTTATCGCTTCCGGGGCATCAGGATTTAGGTGGAGTAGGATACATAGCTATTTATTCTGGGATGGTCTATACCCGTTTTCACCTCAAGAAAACAGTAAGTTTTGCGCATTATTCATACGCCGCGCGAAATAGTTCTCGCCACATTTGGTCGTCGGAGGCACAGGCGATGCTTTTGGCGTTTGAAACGTGTACTCCTTGGTAAGATAACGTGTATCCACTCCAAAAGGCTTATAAATATATCTTAAATCTGCACCTAAAGGTGAAAATTAGTAATCATCCGCGAGAAGCCGAACTTTTTTCCTATGGTTCTTGAGGTGAAAACAGGTATAGGTGACATTCAAGTAGTTACACACTTCTGTGTAACACCGCGAACAAAACATCTTTCGTTTAATGGTCAGATGTGGTCCTCCATTCTTCTTTTAAAGTTATACAACCACATTATCAAAAAGCTTTGCCGCTGTTAGCTTGCTCGAGTGCTCTGTGACAGCGAAACAGCCACATCGCTCTTATGGATGCATGCGCGAGATCGACGGGGCCAAATCGGGAGAGCACGAGGAGGCATGAGCATCCCAGGATGGCCGCTGGAACGTTATTAGTATGCTTTGCTTTGGTACGCGCCTTTATTGAACTTCAGTCTTATTTCTTTTAAACCGAATTATTATTCGCGATTGATTCACGACGACAACCTACCAGGCCTCCCTTGCTAACATCGCGAAGCTTTCGGTTATTTTATTGAACGCATCGGTGCGCAATTTTCACCTGGAGGCTTAGTAATCGTCTCCAATTTTCTTTCTATTTAGGCACTTCCAAAGCAAGCCTCATGATTCCGCACTCACAGGACTGTTGCTGCACACGATGTGTGAGGCGTGCCAATGCAGGATGCTGTCGTATCAGCCATCATAAATTCTAACTTTGTTTGGCAGGATAGCTGTAAAGTAAAAAGGAAATTATGGGTTTGTGCCGTGTTTCTTAACTATCATGAGCCCCTTCCGTCAGTTATTCCACCAAACCAGCTGCTAAATACGTTTCCGACTTGTCTTTAAACCTTTATATTCCCCAAGGCAACGTTTATAATTGTACATGCTCATTCCAACTTCGTCGCCTTGATGGAGCGTGACTCCGGTGCAAGACGTGGCTGACAATTCCTAGCGTTGGCATCTTCACTCGGCGTCTACTTCGCATTTCAGTAAAACGTGACCTACCCGAGCGAACAAATGCCGAAATATGCACAGCGTCGTCATGGCCAGGTTTAAAGCTAGCGGTGCAGCGCAACGCCATAACTATGCTAGACATCGGCAGCCTTGTTTCAGCAACTGAGGCAATGGGTTCCATCAATTGAAAGGGAGCGCGAGCACTCGTCAAACTAAAACAAGGAGTCATCCCAAATCGCATTTGGGATACTCACGGCCAGCCTTGTACGTAATCCGTTACAAGCAACGCAATTATTGTAATCCGTTACATTTATCAGTAATTTTGTAAGGGGATAATTACATATTACAGGAAGTAATTGTACAGTACTTACTTTTTTACGTAAGGGAACGATTGTAATCCGTTACTTTTTTGTTTTCATTCGTGGAGGAAAAAGGCGGGAACTTTAAATATGATCCAAAAATCGTGCTTTTTTTGTTTTTTGGTAAGGGAAAGTTGGGTGAAAGTGTGAGTCTACCGGAATCACGGAGTCATCTTCATTTACACGACGCAAAACCTGGCATTCTTTAGATGCTCAAAGTCTTTCTTCACGTCACCTAAATCCTCAACTCAATTTTTTTTGTTTGTTTGTGGTTTGGTTGTTCGCGAATTGTAACTCGTCAGCTTGTTCGCCCACATCGAAATAGAAAGCACACTGATACAAAAAAAAAAAACAAAAAAAAAAACAGACTTTCCGTGCAAACAAATTCCTGAGCTCAAAATATTTCCTTCCTTTTCTTTTTGTCTCTTTACTCTTTCTCTGCTTCCTTCTGGCCGAGAGAGAGAGAGAGAGAGAAATGACTTCTTTGTATCAACTTCAGGGACCAAGATAATCTACACTGGGGAGAAAAGCGAAGTTTGGTGGAGCCGTAGTTAGGACACAGCGTCTCAATGGGCCAACAGGATCTAGCTGACGTTTTGGGTGTCGAGCGGGTAAGGGAGGCCTTGCAAACGGCGTTGTTTTCTAGCCACTCAGTCGCGCGTCCAGGTGGCAGCACCTATTTGGAAAAAGCTGGATTGAAAAGGTGTTTAGTGCAGCGGACGACATCTTCACATAGAAACGAGGCAAGATGTCCGATGAGACTTTTTGAGAGCCAGATGTTGCTCAAGGTCACAAAAGTGTGAGTTGCGGCAACAATAAACGCTTCCATAACACTTGTGTCTTGTTTCTTACCCTAGGACAGTAAGGTTGAAAGTAACGCCGCGAAAGTAACGGATTACTTTTTGAAGTAACGGTCACTTACTTTTATGGAAGTGTAATTGTAACTGTAATTAGTTACATTTAGGCTATGGGTAATTGTAAATGTAATTCCTTACTTGTTTTTAGTAACGTGTACAAGTCTGCTCACGGCATAAGGATCTTCATCTTCTCGGTAGGGTTCTGTGCATGCCCGGGGCAACGTTGCCCGGGGAATCGCAGGCTGTTGCGCCCTACGAACTGGAGACCGTGGCAGAACCTCCGCATACCGTAGTCGTCCTCAGCAACTTTACCATTTTTTTTGTTGCCTTTTCCTGTCCTAGCATTATTATGCGTCGCTTTCTTTTCTTTTTTTTCAAAACAACGTTTTTTTTTTTATTAATATAAGACGGATATAACCGGGCAAACAGAGCTACGAGGTTCAGATGAGTCAGTCAGCGTTCAATGATCTCACCTGCCACGTAAGGCCCATACCGACAGAAGCAACCACTACATTTCTTCACTGAGGCCAGCGTTGGCATTTTATATCGTTGTTTCGGTACTGATCATATCAGAGGCATTGCAGTTGAAGAAATTCTTCCACGAGTAAAGAACGCCGTATTGTCGCTAGGGCCCTTCATCTTTGTCTTCTACACTGGCAGATTGGCCAGACGCTAAACCCAGCGTCACGTGCGCTGCCTGGTGGTTTTTGTTTTAGCTGGGAGTGCAGCCAAAGCTATGGGCGCAAGGTCACAACGTTGAGAGGTGCTGGTCTCGTTTGGTAGCACGTGCACACAACGAAAGCAGCAACCGAAGCTACGAGCTGGGACTCGCAGTCCTCACTTCGGTTCACGGTAACCGTGGGATTTACCGTCGAATTCACAAATCTCACTCCCATTGAGGCGCCCCTCCACTTCCCCAAGGAAGGCTTGAGGGCCGGCCTCAATTGGAGTGAGGTTTGTGAATTCGGTGGTTAGAGCCAGGTCCGCGGACTAACCGCGGACCTGCAGATTTCTCCTTATTGACGTCAAAGTCACGTGATACGAACATTTATCTGGTTCATGAACCGGGTTCCCTTAACTTGTCCGCCGTGTAAAGGTGTGTTCAGTCGGTAAACAAATTAAAGAACCCCTGCAAAAAAAAAAGTTTCTTTAAACAGTCTGGTTGCGACACGCGTGTCAAAAAAATAATTTTGCGTGAAAAAAAGAATTAGAGCAATATCGACGGCGCTATAGATTTATTTTTGAATTCTGCGCGCAAAGTGCATGATGCTACTGGACGGTCATGCCCTCTTTCCACATCAACGAGATGGTCATACACTCTCTCCACCTGAACGTGATGGCCAAGCCGATCCACATCTCCACACGCCCAAAATGCCGAGAGAAAACAAGTGGAAAGGAGGCGACTACCGACTAAATCGCGTCTCGCGCCGTCAAAATTGATGTAAGACTTCTTTTTTTCGCATAAAATTAATATTTTGACACGCGTGCCCCAACTAGGGTGCTTCATGTGCGCTTTGCTTAGGGTGGAGCATCTGGCCATTTTTGTCCACACGTTTATTTTTATTTTTTGTTCAGAAGTGGATCTTAAGCGTGGCTTCGAAGTCAAGGCGTGTTGTCCTCTTTGTGCCATTGTTTGGGAGTGTTTTTTATGGTGACGATTTTGGGGTCAAGATTGTATAAAAGGAGGGAGTACTGAATAAAGTGGTTAGCTGTGTTTGAGACGTCGTCGTGTTTCTTCCACCCAGTCTCAGGTGGTCTAACAAAATGGTAAACCTACACCAGCTCGCCTGCGCCCTAACTGTTTTTTCATTTTAGTTCTCGTCGATTTCTTCGTATTTTCCCCGTGAGCGCGTGCTGTCGGAATCGTGTACTACAAAGGGTGGCACCACCCTAAACAGAAGGACATTGAGACACCCTATACTCCGTTTCACCTTTTGTTGTACCGCAGCGAAGGCTAGAAGCACGAGCTCATAGCGTTGACAGCTGCCCTTGGTGCACGAGAGCTTGTGCCGCCGAGATGTGCCCTAGAGCAAGGAGCTCGCGCTTGTAGCCTCTCCTGCGGTACATCATAAGGTGAAATAAAGTATAGCCCCAACCAGACTGTTAAAAAAATAAAAAAATAAATATTTTTTTCTTTTCAGTCTGCGCACTAGAAAAATATACGTATTGTTGTTGTAGGGTTACCGAAAAAAAAAAGTGTCGAAAAACGTTGCTCGTTACTCGCAAAATAAAGAGAACGTGTTACCGTAACCGATAAAAAGTAACACACGTTACTTTGCGTTACTTTCTATTTATAAATCGACGGTAACAGTATTTTTTGGCGACAGCGCTTTTCGACACTTGTACAGAAGGCGTGGGCGTTGTTTCTTTCCTTCTTCTAAATTGGACTTTTCTTTGTGTGTGGTGGAAAAACAGGCAAATTTTTTAAAGGTACTGTATATGGAATGAGTGCAATAATGAATGACTTTGCGCTTCGACTTCGTTTCAGGTTAAGTCTAGACGCAGCCGACGCTATACGAATCACGAAGCGCGTGATTGGTTCCGAGTCCTCGCCGAACAGTGACGTCAGCGCTCGCTATCAACACGAGCTGAGCCGAATTGACGCCAAACGTTGAGGTCACCCTCGTGTCCAATACATGCTCAGAGGTATGTGAGCAAGCAATGGCGGACAGTCGTTGGCGCGGTCTTTTGAAAAGGGTCTATTGGTTGAGCAGTGATAAAACACGTCCAAAAAGTGAAAGCCGTTTACAACTCCCTGTAACGCGAAATGGAGCGCAGCTCTTGAGGAGGAGGAGGGAAGGGTACTGAGGGGAGGGTATACCCACTTCTCCTCCGGGGGGGTGGGGTCACGTGACCTCGGGTGGGGGGAAGGTTCACGTGACCTCGGGGAGGGGGGGGGGGGTCAGGTGACCCCCCCTCGAGGTCGTGTACCGCCCCCCCGACATGTCCCAACATGTCGGGAGGGGTCACGTGACCCCCGATATCCCAACATGCACCGCGCGGTTATGGGACATGTCCCAGCGTGCACCGCCGCAATTACGCCGACGGCGACGCCGACACCGCTCAAGCCGGAAACGGGCGCCTGGAAGCTGCGCTCTGAAACATGACGAATACCATGATGGTGCGCTTTTGACGCTGTCCGATTGGTCACATGAGCTGGTCTAGCGTGGGCTGCGTCTGACCTTAGGTAAAACGAAGTATAGAAACACGAAAAAAATTAAGTGCACTTTATCTTGGGAAGAAGATGTAGCGAGTAACGTGACTACGTTACCCTTTACTTGGAATAAGTAATGGAAGTACGTTACCCGTTACTGTTTTTGAAATGTAACGAGTACGTTACTACGTTACCGAAAAAAGTAACGCGTTACCGGTAACGTCGTTACTTGTAACGCGTTACCGCCAACACTGGTATCACGTGACCTTGACGTCATTACGGACATGTGTATAAGTCCGCGGACCCGGTGCTAAACCCCACGCTTACCATGGACCGAAGTGAGGACTGAGAGTCCGAGCTCGTAGCTTCGGTTGCTGCTTTTGTTCCACGTGCTAACGAACCAGCTCAGCAGCACCTCTCAAAGTAGGAAACTTGCGCCCCTAGCTTTCGCTGGACTCCAGAGTTAAGAAAGAACCACCACGCGCAGCGCACGTGACGCTCGATCTGCATTCGGTTATCGTCTGGCCAATTGGCTTTTGAAGGAGACAAAGATGACAAAGCGACCAAGTTTCTTTCTAATTTTACTCACGGAAAAATCCCTACAACTGTGGGGCCTCCAGTACGATCACCGCCGAAACAACGACATAAAATGCCATCTCTGGCATCAGCGAATAAATGCAGCGGCGCTTCTGCCGGTATGGGACTTGAGTGGCGGGTAAGTTCATTGAACCAGCCTCACTGATTCACGTGAAGCGTGCAGTTCTACTTGCTCGTTTATATTTGTGTAATAAAAAATTAAAAAATTAAAAATATTAACAGTTTTCTTAAAAATAAGAGAAAAAACGGTGCATTTTTAAATTAAAAAAAGAAAACGCATAAAAAAAAAAAGAGGCCATGTTTTTGAGGACAAGTACGGTGTGCGGCGGCTCTGCCGCGGTCTCCAGTTCGCAGGGCCCAACAGCCTGTGCTTCTCCGGGCATGCACAGAAATCTACCGAGAAGATGAGGATCCTCATGCCGTGAGTAACTCCAAGGCAATTTGCTGACTCCTTGTTTTATATTGAGGAGTGTTCGCGCTCCCTTTTAATTGATGGAACCCATTGAGTCATGTGCGAAACAAGAATGCCGATGGCTATCGACCGCTGGCGTTGGACCTGGCCATGGCGACGGTCTGCACATTTCGGCATTTTGTTCGCTCGGGTAGGTCATGTTTTGCTGAAATGTCAAGTAAACGTCGATCGAGAAGCTGCTAACGCTAGTAAATGTTAGCCGCGTGAGCACCGGAGTCACGCTCTATCTAGGCGGAAACGTTGGGAAGAGCATGTACACTCAAAAACGTTGCCTCGTGAAATAGAAAGCTCCTAAGCCGAGGTCACACTGCGGG
>JAZHYW010005882.1:0-27499 GCA_037355805.1 Ixodes ricinus
GACAGCTGTCGATCCCCTCCTCAACTCGCAATTTAAACAAGCGGCCACGTGATCTGACGCTAATAATATACCATCAGTGTTCATCATAGTCATGCCCTAGGCGACTGGGATTTGGAAAGCAAAAGCTTGGGCTGAGCCTCAGATATTGTAAGAGTTGGGCTATTATGATGTTTAATTGGACATGAGCCGTTATTTGAATGTTTGGAGCTGTTGATTGTCATGAACCCGAGCACTCGACTCGGGGTTATGAGAATCGCCTACGTCACGGTGTCACGTGAATCTCGGTGAAAAATTGTGATGTCATGTTACGTCACGCTGTCAACAAGGTTAATACATCTAGTGACTTCCTCAAATTAAATTGAGTTGACGCAGTGAGTCACGTGACGTCACGGGGTCACGTGACATTTTTTTTTCAAAATACATGTATTGACACCTTGACGTTACGTGAAACGTGACAAATGGTTAATCATATGTACCAATAACAAAAACGCCATGAATACCCACAATTTACCATACATTGCAATTGTGTATATCTCGATTTGATCAATCGAAAGAAATACAGCAGCCAATTTTTTATTCCCCTATGTTCATTTGGGATACTAACAAAAAAAAATTACCTCGGACCGTTTTGAGCCGGTTACCGTCATATTTATTTTTTCGGTTCCGTTCCGATTCAGTTTTAAGATGGCGGCGAAGATTTCGGTTCGGTTCAGTTCCGATTCGGCTAAAAATAATGGTTCTGTTCCGGTTTTCGGTTCGGTTCGGTTCCGGTTCGACACCCTGCTTCCACGACTCGGCTCTGGCAGGTCATGGTAAGGCAGCAAGACTTTTCATAAGTTATGCCGCGCCGCAACCTGGCCAGGGTTGAGGCAAGACGCACTCCGATACGCCCGGCAGCTATCCAGCCTGCCAGAAAGCGAAGAAGCCCAGAGGGGGCAAGCCTCCGGGCTTGATGCAGTCGATGGAGAGTCACTACCCGTGGGAGATCGTCGCTTGCGACATTATCGGCCCACTGCCGGGAAGATCCGCGGGGAAACCAGTACCTCTTGGGTATTACCGATCATTTCTCAAAGTGGGCAGAGCTGCACCAACTGAGAAAGCTGGTTTCAGAGCGAATCTGGGGAAAGGTACTATATACTTTCCTACGCTTCGGCACACCCAGGTGTCTCATTAGTGATAACGCTAGTTATTTTACTAGTAAAGTGGTCGTGGACTCCTGCTTGGCGCTGAACATAAAGCACAAGAGGACATCACCGTACCATCCCCAAGCGAATATCACAGAGCGAGTGAATCGGAGTGTCAAAAGCATGCTGATCGCGCTAACGGAGAGACACCGAGACTGGGATGAGCACATCGCTGAGATGGGTTTTGCCATCCGGAATACCGCGAACAGATCGACTGGTTTCACGCCAGCGTTCCTGAACCTGGCTAAAGAGATACCGTCTCCGCTGGAGAACAAGTTGCGGAGCAACCAAGGAACACCAGGACGCCCGCTCTCTAGGTACGCGGAACAGCTAACGAACCGCTTGTCTGGGGCGCTGCGCGATGCTAGAGATAATCTTGATGCCGCAGGGATCGAGCAAGCGGCGCAGTATGACAGGAGCCATAGGCACTTGGAATTCAATGTTGGTGACTTGGTCCTGAGAAGAATCAACCCTCTGAGTAACGCAGCTAGCGGTTTTGCCGCATCGCTTGCTCATAGATAGGAGGGGCCCTATGAGGTGAAGACGCGAATGTCACGGCTTACTTATAAAGTCACTCGGTGTGATACAAATGAAGAGTCGGGTGCAGTTCACATCGCGGACTTGAAGGGGTATTACCGTCGCGATGGGGAACATAGTTAATGAAAACTACCGCCGCCGCCACATTCGGCCAAAGAAAGTGATAATATTTCGGTGTTCTGACAGTGTTCTTTCTGCACAGGATGCCTCCTTGAAGAAACCGCCCCTGGGGCAATACCCAGGAGGCCCACCGGACGAGCCAGGCACCGGGGCGGCTGGACCCCAGTGTCTCGGTCGACCAAACCCTCGGGGCGGCCGCCCAGGGAGGCGTCAACACCGAGGATGGCCGAACGATGGAGCGGGCCAACACCGCCTGGGCTCCGCAGGTACCGCGAGCCCGGCCGCAGGCAAGCCTGCGCGGCACGGGGCAGGCCCGTCCGCAGCAACATCGGGGCACCAGGCAGGGCCGTCCGCGACGGCACCCCGCACCACGGAGCGGGTCCGTCTGCGACGGGGGGACCTGCCTGGAGTCAGCCCCCCCTTCCACACCGTGTCCACGAGGACGGCGTGGGAGGAAGGTGGGGCCGCTCATTTCGTCGCCCGCCGGCGTTAGAAGCACCAACCCAGACCAACGCCTGGCCAGGCGGACCACCAAGTCCCACTCCCGTTCCGTGGCCACACGCAGCCGGCGGCGCCAGGGGTCTTGAGAGCGCGTGACACCTGCTGGCTGTGCGGGGTCCCAATAATCAACCTGGGGACCCACGAAGCAGGTCTGGCTCCATACTGACCTGCTGGAAGCACAGCCCCTCCCGGACAATGTGGCGCCAGCGGTACAGACGCTGAGGGCAAGCCGCCCAGACCTCCTGGCTCCCGCTGCCTTGGCCTCCATCCAGCCAGCACCGGCCTCCCGAAAACCGTGCCGCCGCACCGGCTGCCCCAGCCGCCGCCATCGAACCCGCCGCCACGACGGCGGCCACAATATCGGCCGCCACCACCTCTTCCGGCCCAAGCCATCGGGCCAGTGTCGTCTGCCAGCCCCCTCCGTCCCCATCGACTTCCGGCGACGCCATCATGGCCGAGGTGGAACAACTCGTCGGCCAAGACCAGTGAACATCCGGGGCCCCCAAGAGCGGGCCATGAGGGGGGTCTGGGGGGGGGGGAGTGGTGGGAAGCCGAGGAGAACGACGGCGCGCGAGGGGACAGGAGCGGTGGCCGGCGGCTCAACGCGGCGTGTCGGAGGGCACGAGGAATTCCGACACAGGACGGGCAAGACAACCGAACAACGACTGCGACAGCCAGGCCCACCAGCAAGGCGCCGGAAACAGTAACACGTTTTGAATCTATCCTTGCTTGTGTGACTTCTTTGGAGGGCGGACCAGGCAGGGACCGATTCTGCAGCAGTTTAGTAGAGGGACCCACAGTATATATTTCGAGAAGTCTTTAGAAGGACAATGTATGCTGAAAGTTGAACACCCAGTATATGTCGCTTTGCTAGATACCGTTTATTTTACCATTTATTTATAACAAACTCGTGAATGACTATGATAAGAAAATTTGCTTCGTGGATATGTGCTTCATTTTAGTGTATTTAAATTTGGTGCTTCAAATACTTAGTGTGATACGCCAACTTTTTATTGATATAACGGCTAGTAAATAAACCATGAAATATAACAAAGCTAGTATTAGGTCAGTCGCACATTTGTTACTGTTTTTCTTTTATTTCTGGGTTGCATCATAATCTCATAATTTTCTCTGACTTTTTCTTTTTGATTTTGGTGAGGAGATGAACCATCTTTGATACTTTTAATTTACTCCGTTCTTTTTTTTTCTTTAAAACGAATAATCCTCCTTTGAAACGCCCCTGCTACGCAACTAACCTAGTAGTTCAATGTTTGACAACTAGAGTTTATTTATGCATAAGATTATTCACAAATGTCCTGACAATTCACCTTTGTATCGAAAGTAACTTCCTTTTGTGCTATGTTAAGGAAAAATTTATCCACCATATTTAGTTAAGTTTTTATGCTTGACTTGAGGTGCGAGCGCAGTAGAAGCTACAAACGCGAGATCCGGGTTTTGAGCATCTCCGCCCAAGCACTCGCTCTCGTTCCGTGCAAGCGCCGCTCAGGTATAGACGCTTTGCAGCAGCTGTGCATGGGCGCCGCCATAACTGACCTTCAGTTTTTGTTTCCCCTTATTACGTTTACGTCAATTGATTATTGGCATAGCAGGCCAGGTTATTGCCATCTTAGATGTTATTCTGTCTTTCTCCCCAGCATTGGTCATTGTGGAGGCTCGTCCACACCAATTTCAGTGGCTCGGGATCTCGGTAAAACAAGAGAAGGTCGGCTATGGCGGCTCAGTCTGGCGCGTGTGTAAACCGTCTATAGCGGCTGGATGCGGAAGTGTGACAGGCGTGATCGAGAGGCTGCAGAGTATGGCGATGAAGATAATAGATGGCGCTACGTGCTGGAGAAAGTTGCCGCTGGCCAGCAATACGTAAGAATGGCCGGTTAGGCTCCGTGATACGTTATTTCTTGTGATACACTACAAATGTCTATTTTCCCTTTTTCTTTTTTGTAGAGGGGGAGGAAGGCATGCAACGAAATTCTGTTCCTCAACATTATCAGGGGAATTTATTTCTATTTTCACATACGCGCTGCCCGTATCGCGTGTTTTGAAAGGTTACGTAGGCCATTTATATTTTGATAATGTTTGCGCAATACAGAAAGTACCACTGAAAGCATGTTCCTTTGATGTGGGAACAAGCTTAACTGTATAGTTTTCTTAACTACATAAATGAAGCACGTTTCACTTGCTAAATGGGGCGTGTGCCTGAATTCCGCTAGGGAAATAGTGGAGACCGCTAGGAGTGTTACAGCCTACGGACGAGTTATCGGTCCATACAATATTTATAGCGCTCGTGTCCCTCTCTTTCATTGTACGTATACGGCGCCCGGCACACTCCCCTCCAAGCCACCGCTCTGAGAAACAAAGAAGGAAAAAAAATGAAAGCCGTTTACAACTCCCTGTAACGCCGAATTAGAGCGCAGCTCTTGAAGAGCAGGGGAAGGCACGGGGGGGAGGGGGGTCACGTGACCTCAGGGAGGGGGGGGTCACGTGGCCTGGGGTCACGTGACCTCGAGGGGGGGGAGTTTCCCGCTAAATCTAGCGGGGAAAATTTCCCGCTAGATGTAGCGGGGAATTTTCTCCGCTAAATCTAGCGGGAAATTTAGCAGACAATTTTCCCGCTAAATTTAGCGGGGAAAATTTTTCCGCTAGATCTAGCGGGGAAAATTTTCCGCTAAATTTAGCGGGAAAATTTTTCCGCTAAATTTAGCGGGAAAATTTCCGCTAGATTTAGGGGGAAAATTTCCGCTAGATTTAGCGGTAAAAATTTTCCGCTAGATTTAGCGGGGAAAATTTCCCGCTAGATTTAGCTGGGAAAATTTTCCGCTAGATTTAGCGGGGAAAATTTTCCGCTAAATTTAGCAGGGAAATTTTCCGCTAGATTTAGCGGGAAAATTTTCCGCTAGATTTAGCGGGGAAATTTTTCCGCTAGATTTAGCGGGGAAATTTTTCCGCTAGATTTAGCGGGAAATTTTTCCGCTAGATTTAGCGGGAAAATTTTCCGCTAAATTTAGGGGGTAAAATTACCCATCATGCACCGCGCGGTTACGCCGACGGCGACGCCGCCTCAAGCCGGAAACGGGCGCCTAAGAGCTGCGCTCTAAAAGGTAGCAATGGCGCGACTTCTCTCCCTTCTACTGGCGCTCCCCTATGCGGACACGAGAAGGGAAGGGAAATATGTTCTTCTCATTCTGGCAGCCGGGGAGGAAAGTTCCTCCCTGTAGCCTGAACTTTCGGTTTCGTTTTTTTTTTTTCAACACGTCGCGCACCTTTTTCATTTTATTTTTTAAACGCTAATTTGATGATTGTGCCTGGGCGGCAACAACATGTACCTGTAATTGAGTCTCCCAGTCCAAACATGCATATCGCCGTCGTTCCATTGACGCTTTTACAGCTAAGGTTTTCAAAGGAGCAAACGAAGCCGTTACTAAGAGCAAAGTTACAAAGCAGTGCCAGCAGTTCTACGTAGACTGGGCTGAAACGGCGGTCTCCCTAAATTTTCATTCAAGTCAGGCAGGTTTCCTTTCTGGTGCCTGCGAATCTTCTGCTCTACGTTTGGATATGTTTCTATTTCCGAGTGCCATCAGACAACACGCGTTTTATATTTTCATGAATCACCAACATCGCAATGGCAGTGTTGTGCGTTATGAACGAAGTCTGGAATCGTTGTCGATGTCTCCAGGTGTTTCGGATACCACTGGATTAAGATCAAGACAAGATTATGCTTACGGTCACAAATTGACATTCTGTTTTATATTAAATAATATATTAAAAACGCTTTAGCGATTATGAGGCAATCGATCGACCTGCGGATAGTGGTGTAGGACCGCTGGTTCGAAAATGTACTCTCATTGTGCATTCTTCAATGTAACCGTCGTCAGCAATGCCCTGTTCTATACTCTTAACGAGCGATCGGGAACTCGGGTACGGGTTTAACGGTTTTTCAGGCTTGAAATGTGAAGGAAAAGAAGTGCGTACGGATATTTAGAGTTTGTAATATTAGCAGTAAAGAAAATCGGACAAAACGATTGATGTCGCGCTAGGTATATTTGCTTTCTGCGATAGACAGATAGTTTTTCGTCGACATTTGACTTGTAGGAAAACGCACAAAACTTACGTTCCGGGATTGTGGATTTTTTTTGTTTTTTAATTCACCTATTTAGAATCTACACGTTTCTGCTGAAGGAAGCAACTTTTGAACAACCTCAGGATGTTCAGCCCCGTCCTTGCAGCAAACCCCCGTCTATGCTCTTTCTTTAAATTAAATTGTACCCAAATCTTTTGATCTAGCTCAAAACGTGCTTGCATTTAAAATTTGTGCTTTATTGTCCTCTCGTCGATGTCAAATGAACGAGCTTTTAGCGTATAGGGCTACGCGTAAAATACCTCACTTATCATCGGCCAGAAAGTTTTGACTTCGGAACACCTAGTGCTCTGCGTCATCAATGTCGCTCTGTGTTTTAAAAGAATCTGATCGGTTGAACAAACGGCCGATGTATATATGTCATTTTTTTCTTCCGTCTGCGGTGTATACCCGGGTACAATGTAGTTACTTATTTACGCAAGTTCTCGCCACCATCTAAATATTTTTTGAACGCATAACTGCGTAAATAACCGTGTACAACACCTGCAGCAAATCGTGCGCTTGACGGAATTTATAAATGTCTAAAAGCGACTGTTCTGCCCTCCAAAATCTGTTCCAGCTGATGAATGAATACTCCCTTTACGGAGTTTAAATTATGACGACCACTGCCGCCACACAAAAACAGCGCAATAACGAAAATGAATACTATGATGCGCAAGGCGCGTCCCTCGCGCCATTCTACAAAGTACCTTGAGGTATGGTGCCCCTGAGCACGTGCCGCCCGCATATCGAAAGTGATCCCGAAGTGCTAACAAAGGACGTCAAAAAAGCAAGAGTGTTAATTTGTTGGAAGTCAGGATCCATGCGGGTGGCCGTAGAAATGCTGGCGAAAAGCACGAGCGAACGCGAGTGTCGAGGTCCTCGCGGCCTCCCTACTTCTGGCTGCTGAACCTTTTGTGGACTGCCCAACGAGGTATAAGCCTTCGAGCGATAAACCATGTTGCACAGTTTTGACCACAAGACACGTGGCCTTGTAGTTCTACGTCTAGATTTAAACGAAGTAGTGCGAACAAATATTTTCTTATTGATCTTTAATAACAGTAACGACGAGATAAGTTATGTCTCGCCTGTTTTAAGTCCGAAATATGCTTTGCGTTTTTCATTTAAGCTAGACTCTAAACTGTGGGGTAAACATTATTGAGAAAATAGTTTCTCGTTTTTTTACAGCGATTGCAATACAAATCTGGCACAGTTTTGCGCAAAAGCATCAGGATTTGGTACGGTCACGTGTGTTGAGGTCAACACTGTACAACATGGCTGCTCCCAAGTGGGGGCACTCTATCCTGTTGAATGGGATGCCCGTTTATCACTCTAAGCCCCTCTACATCATTGGGACTGCCGTACTGGAGAGCGACATGGAGCAGAACAGGCGTTTTCCACATCCACCGCAGCTATTGGGACTACGCCAGGATCACGACCGGTGAACGCGTGACACCTTTATGATGTCCTCTGGCGGAAATCAAGGGAACACGTCTTTGGGTTGCGGTAATAACACCAGGCACCATACCAGCGGGGAACCGAACACATGGTTGTTATGAGCCGCAGTCGAACGGGTTGTTGTATAGGCTCTTGCTAATTTTTACAGCGTGAACATATACTGTTAGAGCGAAGCTGATTATGACTATACTCTGTTTCACCTTATGATGTACTGCGAGAAAGGCTACTAGCGCGAGCTCCTTGCTCTGGGGCACATCTTGGCGGCACAAGCTCTCGTGACTTAAGAGCAGCTGCCAACGCTATGAGCTCGCGCTTCTAGCCTTCGCTGCGGTACAACATGAGGTGAAACGAAGTATAGGGTTCCATGGATTTTTCGTTTGCAGTGGCTAGAAACTCTACGCTCGCACAGCCGCACGCGCCGCACGCGCACGCCTTCCCGTATGACCGAAGTAAATAACCAAAATAAAGCATTGACGAACGCGCGTGCCAGATGCCATTTGTTTGTGCTTTTGCTTTAGAAAAGTTACTGCTGAAGAAACAGGCACGTGCGGCGCATGGAACACCATTTTTATAATTCTCTTTGATGCTTGGGTAATTTAGCAATAGGTCTATGCAGTATTTTAGTTATCAATAGGCACCAATTTAACTATCAGTAGACTCTCAGGCAAATAATAAGGGTTTCTTAAATATTTTCCGGTGTACATTCCGCGTTGGCCAGGTCTACGGTCGCTCTTTGTCGACGTTTCAAGAGCTTGCGCTCCTAGTTTCCCTTCCTTCTTCTTTTTCGCGGTGGCGGTCCCGTCGCGCGTTCCTAGTTTCCCCCGCCTCCTCTTGGCGGGTATGTGTCATTTGTTAAAGAACTTCGCTGCTTATTTACCTTCACGGAGTGGAATGGCTCATGATTTTTTTTACTATGGTATTCGTTCCTTGTGACATTCAGAATCCTTACCGAGCAGTGGCATTACTAAGGAAAAGTGTATATACTTGCAAGCTTATATTTGGTTAAAGGAGCGGTGCAACGATATTCAATTAGAATGTTTTTCAGTTTACACGAGCTTGCTGGCACTAGTGGGACTCAAGGATACTCGCACGCAACGCCACTGGCCAAGAAACTCCTTTGTTGCCGGTGTAATTTCAAGGACAAAAGCGATCATCTTCATTCAATCTCTCTTTTGCAAAATTTGATGACGTAACGTGGGGATCGCAGTACACCCCAGTGACGATATTTGAATGCGGTTCATAGATTGGACCCGAGAATTGTGTGGGCACTCGATTTGGGCTCGTGATAATCGATAGCTCGAGAAGCATTCGGGTAGTGGCCCGTGCCCAATCACAGCAACGACGACAATAGCCGAGCCATAACAATGTCTGGAACTCAGCGCGTGTCCTGTCCTTTGCCAACCCCAGCGCGTGGCTATGATCAGCATTGGCGGCATATAATCGGCTCCAGATCACGTGGCCGCTTGTTCTGGCTGCGAGTTGAGGGGGTGAACGCTGCTCGTTTTTCTTTCATTTTTTTTTCTGGGACTTCTTTTGCGTGGGGTAAAAAAGGAACGCGTGTTTCATAGGTCATTAACGTCAGGGATCCGTTCTAAGCGGTATTTGCGCAAAGTACAAAAATTGTTGCATCGCCCCTTTAAATGGTCACTGAGAAATTTTTGCATTCAAAACCTCAAGCATAAAAGAGGAAGCCCAGCGTATAGGATTTGCAATGAGGGCAGTGTGCGTTTATGTTGATTTTACGTGGTGTGTAGGTGTGTACATATATATTTTCGCTGTTCGTGAACTATAGTGTATCGCATGTAGCTGCACGCGAAGTGTATGTGTTAATATAATAAATATGTCTAAATCCCAATAGATGAGCGAATACAATTTTTTGTAGACGATGAGTTCAACGGTATCTTGCGCAACGTAGCCTTCACATTTGTAATTACCCTGCCTGCGCTTTCCATCTGGTGGCCAGCGATTTAGCCATCTTTCTTGCTTCGAAATATTTCTGTATTGGGCAATTAGATAGGTTTTTTGCTTTTAAATGTCCCCTTTTGGGAACGACGTTTGCTTTCGCATATGCTGTGCAACTCCTCTTTGCCATGCGGTTCTATTGAAGGAATTGTGTAGCGGGAATCGCAAAGGTGACACGTTGCGCGACCGTACTAGCCGAATTTCGGTTGTTTCCGTTCAACATCGCAGCCTTGAAAACGAGACGATCTAGTGACTGTGTTCCAAACGTGTTTCCTTACCCGCACGGGAAGCCGGCTTCAGCAATAAAAAAACAGTTCCCGGAGAGCACGTGTTACGCTTCCATTTGCTACAGATCTCGCTCCAAAAGGAAACACCTGGATAAATATGTGCTGAGTGGTTGACTACACTTCATACGATAGCTGCTTAGAAGACCTAGCGGACCGTCTGTAGTGCGAGGTATTTGCTTGTCCCAAAACTATGCTAATTGTTTCACTTGAAACGCGGAAACTTTGTCCGGAAACACAAAATATATCTGTGGTTTTCTCGCGGTCTCGTTAAGCCGTACTCTTCTCAATTCATTCGCTCTCGCACCGACGTATTTCTGCGAAGAGTAGGAACAAACTTTGCTCCTCCGTTTGAAAGTACGAACGTTTTCTTTGTCTTCAAAGGAACATAGAAAGCAAGATTGTTGCTCCCTTTATGAGGACTATATAGAGCAATTTCTAAAAGTTTATAATTCAGGACTTGCTAGTGCTGATAGCTTTAACTTAGGCCGCGCAGAAAGTGAAACGTAATATGAAGAAGCGGTTGAAACAAACCAACGTGGCACCAGAAAGCGCTTGCTACCTTCGCTGGTAATCAATAGACCGATCTCACCAGTCAGTATGACTACGTCACCGCTGCCGCAATGCATCGAACGAACGTTCATTTTTGGAGCACGTGAGACAACCCAGTTCGATTTCTGCGCGTGAGGCGCAAAAGACGACACGAGCAATCGCATGCACGGTCGTCCGCCTCCCGTGGACCAGAGTTATGGCGGAGTCAAGTATACGCCGAACGCTTAGTGAGATCGGTGTTTGTCTCGTGGCTTTTTCTTTCTTTTTTTTTTTGTTTCGCTACAGATGACGTGAAAGAGCGTGTCCATGCAGAAGCTTTCAGCATTGACAGTGCTATGGCGGTATTTGTTTTCTACGTGTATTTTCCCTAGGAGCACGTGCCGTCATCATCGGGGGCTACAAAAAGTAACATCATAATAACAGAATGGAATAAAGGACTCCTAATCTAGCTTTGTGTCTTTGTAGTAAAAGGTAATTCAAACAGCGCCCTTTTTTCTTGTTGCATGCATAAGTCATCGACACATTTATATCTGAAATGTCGCGTGCCAGGTTATGTCCCTGAAAGAATAGGCAAGCGTAATATTAAGCACGGTTGCTCCAGTGACTTGTACAAAATCTTTAGTAATGTTTCGTATGGAAGCATGGCTATTTCATCCAGCCTAAGGTCCTGTATTGTTTGCAAAGTCCTCTTGGCGTGTTGCGTTTAAAAGCGTATGACTATGTCGCGGCAGCGATAAACCAGGACATTCCTTATTCCTATGCGGCGCGCCAAGCTAATCCTTGAATTGGATTTCACGCTTCATACGAAGCACAGATGTGCCGGTGATCAGCTTGTGTTTCTCGACGCAACGCATTCACACGTCCTCAAGCGCTCTCAAACGCAACAATGCGCAGGGGCCCGACGTTGTAAGCATTGTGCCTTGCATTTATGCCATCAGGCAAATGTGTACAACGAACCCAAAGGCACAGGCGGGAGAGCCTAGCTCAGCAAAATTATTTTTATACGATCACTCGTGCATAAAAGACCCTTTTAAAGCCAAGCGCTCGTGCTCATGCCTTCGCTTGCAACGCAGATGTTCTTGAGAAGGTGCATAACTTTTTTCCTGTGGTCGGTGGACTGCACTGCAGGGAGCTCATACGGTGCCCTTGCGCGTTTTGGACCACGATATGGAGTTAGTGGTGCCAGAATCGTCGGAGGCGCGCGCTCGGCGCAAACCCAGTGGGAGACGAGGATACTCTCTATCGGGCAGCCTGTGAATATTGGGCGTGCGACATGTGAAAATAACGGCGCCAAACGTGCGTTGTCTATGAGTGAGCAGTCTTCGGAGTTTCGGAATCAACGGGATCGGAGCTTGGGCTTTCACATCGTATTAGTGATAACATAATAGAGCCTGTGCGTTTCTTTCTGTGTTTGGTGGACTGCACTGCAGGAACTCATACGGTGCCCATGCGTGTTCTTTCTGTTCACCAGGTTGTGCTGTTTATGAGAAGCCGACATAAATTCAAAGCCTGAAGATGTGCGGAACTTTCTGCACAATTCGCCGCAATGCTTTTCAAGAATACCCATGCACTTTACTCCGGTCTTCCTTAAGCTGACAGTAGAAACTCCGCGTTTTGCGCGAGCTTTCTGCCCTGGCTAACACAAGTGTGAACATGCCGGAACGAGCAACAAAAGCACGGCAGAAGCCAGAGAGCTTTGCCGGTCTGCGGAGCTTCTAGTCTCAGCTTAAAGGTGAACGAAGTATAGTTAGCGCATTAAAACACTGGACAATGAGCCGGAGTCCCACGCCGCCTCCTGCGCTCAGACTCAGGATAGATGGTAGAATCTTGATTCTTAATTATCATGCATTTGAGAAATGCAAGCAGCAGATAAGGAAATTAACATTTCTGAATTGATACATATAAAATTTATAATATGAACACAACAAAATACGTTGTATACAAAGTGACTGAAAACAATATGCCTGAGTTATATTCTTCCAGTTCTCTGATTTGCTTTTGGGCGATCCCATTTTGTTGCACAGAGGTCGGTATAGGCGATTGTTACGAATCAAAGTTCAGACTTTCTCAGGAAGCTCTGGCAAAATGGGTTTCCACTGCCGTGAACTGCTTTAACGTTTCCAGGGGACAAAAAAGCGTCATCGGTTATTTAAAATCGAATGCGAAATGCCTTTAAATCAAAGTTTCGACAAGCAAGACACCCACAGTTGTCGCTACTTAAAATTTGCTTTGGTTTAGTGAACCTAGAACACTCCAGAGCCCACAGTAAGAGTTTTGTCAGAGGGCAGACAATACATTGGCGAAATGGCTCCACCGCGAAGGGGCATTATCCTTCAATCAATGACACCTAGGAAGCATCGGATAAAAACACATTTTACGGACACTTACTTGAAAACAAAGAAAGGAATATAAAACCGATAATTATTAGTACAAGGAAGAGGCCCAGAGTAATGGCTATTGCCTTATTTCTGTATCTAGAAGAAAACAAACAGACACTGTGTTAGTAACAGACCGACCTAGAAATTGCAATTCCTAACTAAAGCTAATGCGTACATTATTGAGCACTGTGGTAAACCTATCATAATAGTCTGTGCTTCAAGTCTCTTTGTCTACAGTCAGGCAAACTGTGATGATTATTAATGCAGCACAGACACCACTTTCTGCCCATTTTAGGCAAGAATTAATATTTGGCTTCTGAATCAAGTATAAATCATTAATGTTGGACAATACAACATTATATAAGCATTTTATACAAGCGTCTCTATAGTGTCGTGTTCGTGGCTTGTTCAGGTTCGGCGGTGAAACGACTGAACTAATGTGAGGGGAGAAATACCGTTCCCTACAGTAGTGCCCGCTGAAAAAAAAAAAGAAAAATAAAGTAATACAGAATAGCCTAATAAGAAAAAAGAGTTAACTTGCTTCACAATATTGTAAATCGCTGGAAAAAGATGCACTACGAAGTCTAGTGCGGCGTGTTTGAAATAAGCTCGAACCATAGTAATTATAATGTAAGCAAGAGGTTCAACTGGCGCGAGTGTGCTGACGCAAATTGAAGCAGACAGCAGCCAGTGGAGAATATAATTTCGGTGATGCATTCTTCTAGAAAACAATTGCGTGAATGTTCTCCCTGCGCTCGACAATAAGAATGGGTATTCCCCATAATTTATACGTACTAGGTAGCTTGGAACACTTCTTAGCCAGGCAGACAAAATAATTGGTCCGTTAGAGCGTTTTTCTCAAACTCAATGCATTAAGAGAGCTTCTAAAACGGCTTCGTACATGTGTTTATGTTCACTGTGGACACTGTTATCGCAAACATGACCACGGCGCTTTGCGGAGTGGGAGATATGCGTGACAAACGAAAGCAGGACATGTGCAAAACAAGGAAAGAAGGCAAGAACTACGGAACAACATTAAATCACTAACTGCCTGTACGTGCACGATCAAAACAAATTGAAGGCCACGTAATATAGTCTGATTTTCATTAAGTAGTTCTTCATTCTTTCTGCTCTGTACAAATATGTTTTTCTTGCGTTAAAAATACCACACGCACGCTTCATATCTTTTAGATCAAGTGCCTGATAAAAGTTGCCCGGCATAGAGAATAATTTAAAAAAACTATCATAGGCCACAAACTCTAATATTAATGTATTTAATGATTTTATCCACTGGTGAAGATGCAACACGGGGTTATTTTCAGAGACAGTACAGAAATATTAGCACTATTTAAGTGTCACCAGAATTATGCACATGGCAGCAGTCTGAAATTGACTTCGGGTAAGTCATCGCAATGAGAAAAAGTGAGTGCATTTTTGCCAGTGCTTGATTCTTAGTGCAAATTTTACTAATAATCAGTACATCATAGAACAATTTGGAACATTACTCTGTCACTTAAACTAAAGTATAGGTCGAATGCAAAGATTTGGCTTTCAAATTTATACCAATAAAAATAAGAATCCATGGTTCCGTGCATGCAATTTTCTAAACTTTACGACCCTGTTATGGGAAAAAGGCATCGGCGCTTTCTTTGCGTTCCACGTGACGAAGCGATAGAGGTGATATGAATAGTCAAAAGTCGTTGAGTGCTACGCACAAACACTGGAGCAGCCCTCCGTCTGCAAGCAGACGACCAGCATAGGGTGATTCATATAATCAGCGTGATTTGAAATATATAATATTCGTTTTAATCACTCAACTGATCGTGTATAGGTGCAAGGGCAAGAATATTATAGGTTTAGCTCATACCTGCTAGCGCGAAAAGCTTTAGACTGGGATAAAGACGGAAACCTCTTATCGACCCATACATTCAACATAATAGTAAAAAGACAAGCACAATTGACATTCTCACTAACTTTAACCGTTCGTAAATGGAGACCATTTTAGGCACATATAAATCTCGAAAAACTACCAATATTAGCGTTATTGCGTTGCTGGCGGTCATTGAACATGTTTTACGTTCCTTTCAGCCGTTATTTAATTTTACATTGGATGCTCGTCTCTAAAACTTTCTAAGGATGTGTACTGGGCTCAAAGGGCTGGGAAGTAAACATCGCTCAGTGCTGGGGAAAAAACTATTAGCGGCAGTGCTGTATGTATAACGTTAATGAATTTCCCTAGTATTCGCTAAGGCCATGGTTAGAAAGGTAATTTATCCTACTACCCGTCGAAGAGAGAAGATGCACTCGTGTATTTACATAGGAATACTCTAGTGCAAATCAAATGTATACTGGTTGCTGTCTGCTGAAATTTGACAGCGGAAATCAGAGACGCTAGTGTCAGTTGAACTTTCAGAATATATTATAATGAGTCTATGTTCTGGACGGCGGAGGTGCTGTCGGCGGACGCAACTCGGACACGCATTGAGTTGACTATATATGGTCGACCGCGAAGCAGAGTCCGCCGTGCAGGGTGTTCTCACCTATATATATCGTACAGTGTGACCAGATCGAAAACTTAGACACGTGAGATGTTAGAATTACAATTACATGATCTTGAATACATAATTCTAGCATTTGTGGTGAACCTTCTAAATCATCCCTACTCTCTGTTACACCAGTAAATATCGCGAAAACACTTAGACCCCGCTATGTATAAGTTATCGAAATACCCATTTTGGTTTATATTTTGTAAGTGATTATTAACAATTCACATGGGCCCTCGAATAATAGCCCGATGGTCATTTGAACGGTGACTTAGACTTGAAATTGGTCACATAATGGTAGCTTAGCTGGTAAATACATCCATTACCCATACTGAATAGGTGGCTCGCCTGCTTGACTTGCAATTTACTCATTTCTTCCTAACACGAAATCCATTAATATGGATTTTCCAATACATTGGCTACATTTTGAAGGGAAAATGGGTAAACACATGAAAAAAGTTAAATACGCGCAATATCTATAATTTTAAGTCAATGTAAAAAAAGCGAGTGCTAACGTCATTCCGAAATGGGAAAATTAGATTAGTAACTTACGCCTGGCCTGTAAAAAGATAAAACGATATATTCGAACTCATCCTAAAGTCAGCAAAAGTTCTGCAATGTTTTTCCAATTCTCTATAAATATTTAAACTTACCGGTTTTCCCAGTGCTAGCGTCGAAAGAAGACAGTTCACTTTCGCTGAACTCTAAGAACATAAGAAAACGTTGAAACCAACGACACTAAAAATAATCAATGATTTTTAGACAAATCATTAAGCATGTAAAACTTTTTAACCCAACGCTCTAATCCCAAACTTTTAACCCTCCGTCCGTACGTCCGTCTATCTGTGCGTTTGTGCTAAGTATAGCCGGAAAATGTGCATCACGTTACGTCACAAGACGTGTCGTGACATATATCCACGTGCAAATAGTTGAGTCAGCAACGTGCTCGAGTCACACGCCGGTGGTTAGGGTTCGATCCCCACCGACGCTTGTCTATTGAATCATTGTACTGTTTGCATGATTAGGATCACCTAGATTGCTCGAGAATGTTTTTTTTTTTTTTTTTTGAGCGCGGAAACTTCTAGATACTTACGCGCTTAGAAAAAGAGCTTTACATGGTTGCTTGATTAAGTCCTCCTCCCGTTGCTTTCGAAGCACGGTCTCTCCTATTTCATGTTTCCCGGCAAAAGCTTGCCGCATTAAACGTTTATTTAGGGCTTTAATAATCAATGTTATGTTTATCATTCGTGACAATTTGGTGGACGTGTGATGTAAAAAAAATCTATACCCACGATCCGTACCACATTTTAACACTATACGTCCGAAGACAACAAACGGGAAGGCGACGTCCTCGAGAACGTCCAAAGATGACTCCAACTTTGACGTTCAAAACGACTTCGACTATGACTTCGGAAATGCCCCGGGCTATGCGCTTGACGAAGTCCGTGGCTAAGACCTTGACGATAACATGATGACAAGTTCGACGGCCGCGCCGGAGATGAAACGAACGACTCCGGAGAGAAATCCGGCTACGACATCAACAACACACTCGATTACGCCATCGACGAGGAACACAGTTGTTGACCTTGACGACGAGACTGACGATGACACTGACGATTACAGAGGCGACGACACAAACGATGACATCAACGGCGATATCGAATGCGAGTTCACAATCAACCCTTACGACGAGTTCGACGGCGACCCAAGGACGACCCGGGCGATGGCGTCAAAGACAACCCCGACTATAACCTTGATGACGATACCGACGAAGGAGTAGGAAGTCGACCACAAAGATGAACAGACCAACGACGCTCGGTTCGTCACAAACGATGGGATAAAGTCCGCCAGCTCGGCCGAATTCTGATTCAAGCCGAACAACTTGCTGACGATGGTGTATATATCTTTGTCCCCTCGACGCGCCGCTTCCACCCGGTTAACATGTGTGGATCTAAACAGAAATGCATCTTCTCAAGCCGTTGCACGACTGAAAATGAACATTGTCGCCCCGCCCTCTGCGACTCTAACGTGATTAGCGTCGTCTTACACGAACTAACATGTGCTCGATACGACCGTCAAAATCCGTCTTTTGGGTCACTATGTAGATTTCACTCTTTTTGTTTTTGGTTGAATCGGGGCGATTCGTTCTCTCGAGGGGGAGTACTGCCGAGTACGAATAGCTGAGTGAGCAGCGTTATCGACTCCCACGGCGCTGGCTGTTATTTGATTGCCGCCAGCGCTTGTCCTTTTTATGTTTCTTTTGTTTGCATGAGTGGAATGTTCAAGATGACTCAAGAATCTTGTTGTCTTTTCGAGCGCACAAACTTGTTCCAGTTTTCCACTCATTTTACCCCAGAAGGTGATCAATTTATTTCAAATGCCATTCAATTTATTTCAAGCACCATGCAATTTAATTCCAAAACTACCCGATTTATTCCCGGGGTCGGTCTATTTAATCCACAAGATGTACATTGCACATGGTTGAAAAAAACCCGAGACTGCGGGTAAACGACACAACACTGAAAGGTCTCATGCATGTTTTGGACTTTAGCGGTTGCTTTTCTCTTACACTTTTATTAAATTCGAGCAATTATTCATACAATCTAATATTGTTAGGGACCCCTGATATATTAATCAATATTTCGATCAGTTGGATTTACTAGTTGCACGATTGACATGTGGATTACTCTTTTGGTAACCTTGAGTGAACAGTGGAGCACTCGACTTTAGCTGAATCTACGTTTGGCTTACTCTTTCTCATTACTTCGACATAAATATTGATAGTGTGCTTATGATATATATACAATTGCAATTTGTGATTACTCCTTTAGTTACTTCTCGCTCTTATTGACACATATATAATCGCTTCCACTTCAAATTACTTCGACCTTTTAATAACATAAGTTACCGATTAATTGTTGAACAAGCATTTGTATTACTAACTCGAGTATTTCGAGGAATTTGTGACAAAAATATAACATTGTAGAAGCTCATTTGATATTCTGATTACATTTTTGCCATGCTGCTTTTCTTGGACAAGCAACTTTATAGAATCAGACAACTCAACACCGACTCGATAACATTGAATTAATATAGACAAAGGGGACTTCAAATAAGTTCAGCTAAGGTTTTGATTACTACTTTCATTTATACGTGTTACTATTCACTCATCAGACTTTAAATAACTCGAAACACATAGTGGTTACGTTTTACCTTTCCCCGATATATTAGTCACATAACATAGCTTATATCTGCATTAATATTATCTTAATAACTTTAAGTAACTAGTGAGCTATTTGACTTTACATCGGTCCAACTGACATAAGCCTCACTCTCATTATTACTTTAAGCTTTTATTCCACCGAGTGATTTATTCTCAGGTTAGTTCCCATTTTGATCACTCTTTTGATTCCTTCCACTTAATATTGACCCAATGAAGTTTGATTCGGCCTAATTGACATAGTGATTACTCTTGATTACTTTAGCAATTCATCAGACTAACCAACTCATTATAGCACGCGTCTCATTTTGATTACTCTTTTGATTACTGTGAGTTAGTATTGATCCAATGAAATTCATTTCCCCCTAGATGATATCTTGATGACTTAATTACTTTGAGCTAATATTCAAACAATTGATTTGTTAAAAGCTAACATAATATTTTGATTACCTCTTTTGATTACTTGGAATACTATTTTCTCAATTAACCTTATGTCAGCAATTTGGCCTAGTTCTGCCTCTCTTGATTGTATCGAGTTTTTACGCAACCAGTTTATTTATTATTAGCTTAATTCACAATATCTTTGACTGCTTAGAGATACTTTTGACCAATAGGTTTTAATACGGCCTAATTGGTAATAGGCTTATTCTTTAGATTACTTTAAAGTAATATTCTAACAAATTATTTAATATGAGCTCAATTGACATTATGATTACTCTTTTTATTACTTTCAGTCACTATTGTTCCAATTAAATTTAATTCAACCTATTTGCTATTTTGGGGACTGTATTGATTACTTCGTCTTAGTATACCACCAGCTCATCTATTACGAACTCAGTTCACATTCATATTGCTCTTTTAATTGCTTGAAGTCACTTTTGACACAGTTGATTTGAATTCAGCATAAATGACATTGTGATGACCGCTTTTTTTACTTTGAGCTAATATTCAACTAAATGAATTATTATAACCCCAATAAACTTGATTATTACAATATTGATTACATCCACTTACTTTTCACCCAATGAACATTATTTCGGCCTACATAACATTTTAATAGCTCATTTGATGACTTCGAGCTAAAATTACACCAATCGCTTTATTATTAGCGTAGATGACTATATGCTAGCTTTTTTAATTACTTTAAGTTACTAGTGACCCAGTTTACTTTATTGGCCTAAATGACATTGTGATGATCGTTTCGATTCAATTGAGGTAATATTAAATTTTTGATTTATTATGATACTAATATATATATGATGATTAATCTTTTGATTACTTGGACTTACTATTGATCAAATTGATTTTATATAGGCATAATTAACATTTTGGTGACTCTAATGATTACCCTACTGAAAAAAATGGCACTTATATGAAAGCAAACGGGTTCAGACACGTAACACTTTAGCCATACCGGTTAACAGTTTGCCAAAGAGGGTGCCCCAATGGCTCAAAAGGGTCCCTCGTATGATCCATACCGGTCACCTATTTGGGCAAACAGGTCACTCCCTCGGCAAACGGGTCGCTCGTCTGGGCAAATGGGCCTCTCGTTTTGGCAAAGTTATCGCACGTTTGCTCAAACCGGTGAACATGTTGCACAGACGTGTGACCGGTGACCGGCAAACTGTACCGGTTAAATCAAACGGCTCACCGGAGCCCGTTTGATATTGAACGTAAAGATCGGCGGCATGGGCAGGCCTGTTTCAGCCATGGCAGGCACTGTTCCCGGAAGGATGGGAGTGCCGGTTCATCGATTTCAAATCGTACGCGTAATGCAAGTAATTATATTTATATTTTAATTGCGCTGATGTTCGCTTTTACTGCAACTAAAACTAACACTTCCTTTTTTTAGGTAAAAGCTCGACGTTGGTGAGCCAACATTTTTGACAGAACTTTTAAAACCTTTGTCGTTCTTTGTTGCCTCAATTTACTTATTCAGCTCGAATCTGTCTCGCAGAAGACGCGACCGCGTGAAAGAATATACTTCTAGACTCCGTTTCACTTCAATTCAAGTCGCAGCGGAGGTAGCGCGCGAGAGCACGCCCACCGTTGCAGCAGTCAAACTACGAGCACGCACTACTTTCTTCGCTCGGGCGCAAGCCGAGCTTCTGCCCGTCGCCGCTTCCAGCGTTGGAGCGCGCTGAAATGCGAGCAGAATTACCTGCTTTCCGAGGTTACAAACACGTCGTACTGGAATGGCTGGGGAGAGGGTACGGGGCTGTCCCGGTGTCCTGCGCCTTCACCATGCCCTCCCTCATTTCTTGTTATCTCTCTCACGTGACGCGAGGGAGAGGGGGGCACCAGCAGCGCGCGAGCTACACGCTGATAAGCATCGAGATCCGGAAGGGCGGGCCTGGCAGTCGCTTTTTTCTTTGTCTGCTTGTTGTCAGTTTAAGTTCGAACTTTGCTCGTCCTACCGGCTTCGATCTGTCGCCTAACCCTGCGGTCTTATTAGGATGTCTCTCGACAACGTATTCACTGTGCACCAAAGCTATCAGTGTTCGAAAAGTCCTACGCGCATATCGTCAACCAGCGATTCTTCAAAGAAGTCAGGAATCCTTGCGGTTTGGTTGAGTTCGGCAAATGACAGCTCGTGCGCCGCGCCGTGTTGAAACTTCCAAAGAGCCGCTCTTTCTCGTTTTTGTGTTTGTGTGGTTGTCCTGTTTTGACCGTGTCGACATATATCACAGATTACATCTTTCAGGTCCCCAATTATTATGGTAAGTGCACTGCCACTTACTTGTTGGCAACGATTCGCCGTTCTTTTACGCGTACTGTTCGAGATTATCCAGAATTATGCAGCGCCTATTCTCGCGGCAGCCGGGAGAATAGTTTCCCCGAAAGTCAACCTTTATAGCCTAGAATTACCTCGGTTCTTGTTTGATTTGCAATCTTCTCAGATGTATAAATGCTTAGAGTGCCCGTCACATTTCACAGATCACTTGAACGTTTGTACTTGTCCAACGAAAAAGTTGTAAAAAACTTCGGGGAGAATGGAAAACAATCTTTTGTGTTTGTTTTCCTGTCCATTTGCAAGCACCTACGCGAGCACATTTGTTCTACGTGTTTCTTCTATGCTATAAATAGGTTCATGAGTGTCGGGACGTCTTAAATACGCTTAAGATAACCAACCTTTTAGACGATGCCCATTTAGGGCTGGCGCATAATTTGCCAACCAAATGGCACGTTCAAACGTGTGGTCACGTGCCAGGTCGAACGGGCACCTGTATCAAATAGGCATCCGCTATTAAACGGGTAGCGTTTCAAACGGGTACCCGTATCCTATATTCACGTTTCCTCCGAGCGGATCGACAATTTTGATTTAAACGGGTTGACCGGTTTGCCACCCGTTTGAATTTAAAATGTTTTTTTTAATAGGGTACTTATATTTATTATACCACCAATTGATGCGTTATGACCTCAAATATCTTTCGTGATACTCTTGATTACTTGAAGTTACTTCTGGAACAACATACCTTATTTCGGCCTACACTATATTTTTATGGCTCTTTTGATAACTTTGAGCTAATATTCAAAGAATCGACCTATTATCTGCCTAGTTGACATTATGGTAGCTCTTTTGAATATTTTGAGTTTATATTAACCCAATGAACTTTAATTTGGCCCTATATACATCTTAGTGACCATTTTAATTTCTTCAAGCTTTACAACAAACTAATCTATTATGAGCGGAATTCACAGTAATATTGTCAATTTGCTTACTTGGAGTTATTTTGAGCCGATTGACTCTAATGGCTTACATTACATTGTGCTTACTCTTTCCATTACTTTGCTCTAATATACAAAACACTGATTTATTATGAGGCTAGTTAGCATTATGAATACTATTTTTAATAGTTTGAGTTACCACGTACACAATAGACTTTAATTTGGCATAATTACCATTTCGACGACTCTTCATTACTTCGAGTTACTATCCCACCACCTGAACCATTATGAGCTTCGCTTGGCTGCTTGAGTAAATCGCCCTTCCGTCGCCTCCAAACACTGTTTACTTTATGTTTTTGTTCACAAGCTCGCCGAATTAAAACGTTCGTTTTAAGCTTTAATATTTAAGTTTATATATATATATATATATATATATATATATATATATAGAGAGAGAGAGAGAGAGAGAGAGAGAGAGTGTTTCACGAAAGGTGGATCAAATTCGATATTGTGAAAGCTACGCGTCGCACCAAAAAAGGGCTTTTTGTCGTTTTGATCCTGGGCCAGAGGCCTTTTCGAAAAATTATTACAGTCCGAGATAATTATATTGTTAATTATTCTCGCGTGATTAACTTTTTTATTATTGGGTTTAAAGGCATGGTTTCAATTAGAAAATTGCTCAGCGTCATCGAAAAACACTAAATCAACAAATTGCAGAACGGTAGAGCACGCGAAGCATTTTACGGTTTTCTGAAGAACCGTACAAATTCGACGGCTTTTTAAGTTTCGGTTTGATATCGGAGCGCATCCCCGCACCGGCAGCACCGCGCCCCGTGGAGAGAGAGTGAAACCAGCCTCTGCTGCGTCGCGCGATGACAGCGCAGCAGAGGTTGGTTGCACTATCTCTCCACGGGGCGCGGTGCTGGCAGGGCGGAGATGCGCACCGATAGCAAAAAGAAAACTTAAGAACCCGTCGAATTTGAACGGTTTTTCAGAACGCCGTAAAATGCTTCGCGTGGCTTCTATCGTTTTGCAATTTGTTGATTTAGTGTTTTTCAATGACGCCGAGCCATTTTCAAATTGAAACTATGCCCTTAAACACAATAATAAAAAGTTAATTACGCAAAAATAATTAACAATTTAATTATCTTGGCCTTCAATAATTTTCCTGAATAGGCCACTGGCCCAGGACCAAAAAAACCCAAGCCTTTTTTGGTTGCGACACGTAGTTTTCGCAATATCGAATTTGTCCACCTTTCGTGAAACACCCTGTATATATATATATATATATATATATATATATATAGGGTGATTTCATCTCATGGTGCAGGCAAAAAGGGTCGAATTTTTAATTTCGCTGAAAAAAATATATGTTATGGCGTCGTCTTTAAGAACGCAGTAGCCACAATCCGCAAGTTCGTCGGATTTTTTTTTCTCGACTTACGAATTTTAAATAGGCCACGGCGGAAAGCAGTGTTTTTCACATGCGTCGTGGGTCGGATGTTTCGCTCGATCTCCCGCCGTAGATTTTCAGTCCACATACTATTAACTTTTTTCAAGCGCTTTGTGAGCCCATTTAACACGCTTTAATACCACGAACTAATTTTAGGCGTTTTCCTTCTTTTCTGTAAAAATGTCAAATACGCCCCCTTGGTCAATTGTTGACGAAATTTGACAATTAAATACTGGCGATCTACTTAAGTTATATTAAACTTTTTTATGTGAACGAAGAGCCCAAAACACGCTCTTTATATATATTATAAAATGACTCGGCTGTATAAAATATCCTTTGCGGTACGTTTACGTTAATGTTATGCGAAAACCAAAAAGTACCATTTTTGGAATTATTTTCTAACAAAAAAAACATGTTTAATTTTTTTGTGTTAAAATGTAGATATGATACTTGTCTACACGAAAAGCAAATCTATGAAGTGTGTATATTGTTTGTATGTTATATATTTAAGCATCAATATCGTACAAAAACGTGTTTTTACGACCCGAAATGGACTTGCGAATATCGCGTCTTCGCAAACTTGGAAATATTTTAACCTTTTTTCAACCTTCCCAAATAAAAATGAAACACATTAGTTCCACCCTGTTATATTTATTGATTATTCAAATTTTATTATAGGCGGCAAGCTACATAGGAGGAGTTCAATAGAGAAAGCAACATTTCTTAACAAACCAGCAGGTGTCGTAAATTTTTAGTGTGTATAAATTGGCAGACGTCGTATTGACTCGGGGCCTTCATTGGCCTATATGAACGTCCCACCCTTTCGGAACCGGCAGATGACCACGAAATTTCGCGCTCGTTGTGTTAGATAGGACGGCCCGTGACAGTAAAGCGAGCAGCGCACCCTGTGTCACGAGGAGTGAAATGGTACGAATATGTCGTTGACGCAGCAAAAAATGACGGCCACCCAGGAGCCTTGCACAAGGGAAAGCAAAATTATTCTTGCCTGAAAGGATGAGGACACCACGGCCTTACAATATCGACGGTCAACAACAGTTCTGCCGGCCAAAGCAACGCATCGTGCGCGCTAAAATCGGCGGCGCGGGACAAAAACACCGCAGACGCACACACGAAGATGGGCCGTTTTCGTAATGGACATGGGTAACTTTTGAAACTAGCCATCCGTGCAGGCGTGAAACGATACCGCGTACTTGCCCAAGCTTCGTGCGCCCTATCCCTTGAAACGGCCGTGCTCTATCTCTTTCCGCGGAGATCTGATGGCACCGAAGGGTTATTTCTATTGGAAACAGCAAAGCCCGGAGACTGACATTAAAAACGAGCGTGTTGGTAAATATACTTCTGTTTATTGTACCCGGAGACTAGTTGGCTCGAAGTCAGCCTCCTTGACAACTATAACCGTTTGTGAAGAGTGGCCTTCTTCCGAGATGAAAAGATAGCACCGGCTGACGTGTTCTTTTGAAAAAGGGAAGGGGAAAGAGAACGTTTGAGTAACTGCAATAACTACCTCGAAAGCTCCTCTCCCGATATGAAGATCGAGGTATGTTACGTCTCGGTTACCTTCTCGCGCATCACTGCTCGAATCTATTATTCACTTTGTTCCGCACAGCCACTGTTCCGCACAGCCGTCGTGGATGTGCGTAATAGAGTGAAGAACAGAATTGAGCATCATCTGGACGCCGTCATCCTGCCAGGCTTCAGTGCCATGGGACTGGACTCGGCGTCGGTCAGTTAAGCTTTTTTTATTTCGCGTGTGTTTCTTCGCCGCGCTGAACTTTGTTTCTCGGGTGCGATTTTGCTGAACGTTTTTTGTTTTAAACGTTTTCTTACTAACTGTTTGTTAGCATTGTTTAGTTGTTGGGTTTATTTCTTCATGGCGTAGCGGCCTGACGGTGCTGTAGAGAGCGTGTTCACACGCATTTCCTTGGCGTCCCGTTTGGGAAATGCCCAGGAAATGCCATGTGCGGCTGAGCTTTTCCGTGTTTATTAAATATTTTTTGTGTGTGTTTTACCTTTGCGTGTCATAGTCTTCTTAGTCTGACTCTCCACCAGGCCTGAACCTATCGCCTTGCCACCGCTCGAACCTAAATATTTTATTTTTTTACGCAATTTTCGTTAAGATCGGAGTTGGATATTTTAATCTTATTTATTTATTTTGATTCCCTACCCTTTCCGTGACACTCTCTCCGTGTTTTTCGGATCGTTTCTGTGTCATCACTTTTGTGTATTACGGAAGTGAAAGGATATTCCCTGGTGATCTGTGCAATGTGCGGTTAAGAAACCCTAGCGTTTGGTTTCGGAAAGAACTGTATATAATATATGGATGATGTGGTGACTTTCTATGTCTTAGTAATATGACATCTGGGTCATTCCACGACAAATGATCCAGCCCCTAAATTAACCATCACGGATTTGGTTTAGAAAAATCATAGGCACTTAAATCGACGTAAAAGTGACCTTCCCAATATATTTTTGCACTAAAAATTCTTTTGCTCCTTTGGCGACCCCTTTTTTCCGCGAACAACTTGCTTTAAGGGCTATATACGGCATTTTTCGTCCTGGCAGTTTTAAAACTAGGCTGTAAAATAACACTATTTTTAGTAACTAAATACGTCCCTCTAAATGCCCAAATAGTTATTTGCATGTAATTTCAACCTTTTCTTGCAATTCTATGGCACTAAAAATCGCCTAAAATTCCGATATTCACATTTTTTCCCTCGGAAAACGGGAAATTATTAACCATAACGTTTATTTGCATTAATAGTACTTGAATGAAAGTTCATTATAAAAATGTTTTTCCTATATTATTTGTTGCGGTGTTTCCTGGAAAAAATCGCCAATCTTGAAAATTGAGCAAAAAGAGCAACATTCACTTAAGAATAACGGTATGAGGTGGTCGGTCTAAAAATATATTGTCAGCGGCAATACGTCATTTAGAACCCAGACATCAAATAGGCAGTGTAAGAAAGAAGTGTTATTTCTTAAACGCGAAAAAATATTTTTGAAGTTCGGTCGCCGCACCCTCGCGTGCTTGTCTAGAGACGTTGAACAGCGGCGTACTGCAGCGGCGATGCCGCGGGGCAACAGAGCAGACGGGTTCGCTACGCGAGCGCGCAAAGCAGACGGGTTCGCCACGCAAGCGCGCAAAGCAGACGGGTGCGCTAAATAGGAGTGCAAAGCAGACGACAGAATCTAAAAAGTTGTTGTGACATCGTCTGCTAATCGCACAGCGGCGTGAGTTCACATGTAATGGGTGGAAAGTGAACAAACGTTTTACGATGTAACCGAATAAGACAGGTAATCTGGCTTCCACGGAACATGCCAGGGAATCTCAAGGTAGGTTTTAGACAATATGCTTTACTAGTTATTGCTTTTAAACGTTCTAAAAGCGAGGTTTTAGCATTGTACTTGTTACAGCAATTCGAGAAACGCAGGTGAAATTTGGTTCTTTGAATGCGCTGAGAAAACAATACATCTTTTTTCAGAAG
>JAZHYW010005883.1:0-18362 GCA_037355805.1 Ixodes ricinus
CGCGCGAGGGGGCAGGAGCGGTGGCCGGCAGCATCTCGGCTTCCGCGTGTCGGAGGGCTCGAGGAGTTCCGAAAAGGACGGGGCAAGACAACCGAACAACGACTGCGACAGCCAGGCCCACCAACAAGGCGCTGAAACAGTAAAACGTTTTGAATCTATGATTGCTCGGGTAACTTTTGGGGAGGGCGAACCAGGCAGGGACCGATTGGGCAGCAGTTTAGTAGAGCGACCCACACAACTGCCGCTTCCAACATCGGGCCCGATTGGTCTGCTGCTTGTTCTGTTCGTCCCGTTGAATCACACAGATCTATTGACCGTTCAGCGTGGTGTAGAGGGATAAACGCTAACGATGCCCCCCAAGACAAGGTCGACCCCCAATAGGGACGAGGACGACGGCAGACATAGGCGAGGCTTATGCGCGCCATGACGGCGATGATTGAGACCTTCTCGCGAAAAAATCACGACGGTTCCAGGAGCCGCGTGTGCCGCGCCTACGTCTCTGCCTCAACCGCGGTTGTCCGTACCGACGCCGACCTGCGTAAAATATTCAGACGGAAAATCGGTCCACAATTTCTCACAGGACTTGGATGCGTATGTAGCCGCGTTGGGAGCATCAGACGAAACGGCCTTGGTGCAGATCCTGCCGATCGCGTTAACGGGCGACGCGTCGCGTTGGAGAAGGTTGTAACGACCGTTTCCATTGATGACGGACTTCCGGACGCGGTTTAGGGAGAACTTTTTGCCCCCTGAATATGAGATACGGATTAGGGACGAACTACCTAATCTCACTCAGCGCCCCAATGAGAGCCTCGTGGAGAACGCTCGCGCACTCCAGGAGCTTCCACTGAGGGCTGAATATCCGCGTCTGACGCAAACAAGGTAGCTAGAGCGATACGACAATGCCACTCTAGACTCGCGCCCTATCTGCGCGGATGGCAGTTCGCGGATCTGGAGGCATTCGCCAGAGACGCGCGAACGGTCCGAGCGGCGCTCTGCTCGCTGAGCTGCAGAACCGCCCCTCCGAGGGCGGGAGGAGTCCTTAGAGCCACGACGCACGTGGTCAAGACGCGCCGCAGACACTCACATCGAGCCGCGCACGGCGCATACGGCCGTTGCGAAGCGCGGTCACGGGGGTAAGCTTTAACGCCCCGGGCCTTGCACCCCTTCTTGGCGAGCAAAAGCGGAGGGCAGCCAACGCAAAACTCGGCCCGAGTGCAGGCCCGTAGGGTTGGCGCAGCGGTGAACCACCGCGGAGGCGCGACTGGTCACGACAGTCGCGGGAATTACGACTCACCGCGGTCTGCCACAGATGATGTGTGTGCGTGAGGGTAACGATGGACAGGTTGCGCAGTGCAACAACCGGCCAGAAGTCAGGTGTTACAACTGACACCTTCTTGGGCACATCAGGCTGCGTTGCACGCGGGTAGCGTCTGGTTTTCAGGGTTCCCAGGGAAACGCCAGAGGCCGGCGCCAATAATCAGGTCCTCTGAGTCGAGGTTGCCGGCCGCTGACGAGGCCCAGTATCAGTGTGCCGATAGGGGTGGAAATTGTGGCCGGCGACCGCGTGGCGATGGCCCCGTCGAGGTCTCGGGCTCAGAGCACGACATCCTGAGAAGGGGTCACCCGTACGTGCGAGTAGAGATCGGTAATACAGAATATTCGGCACTAATTGATACCGGATCGGCTCTTTCTCTAATTGGCGATAGTGTGCACGAGGACTGCCGCAAAGCGAAACCTTTGTGCGCGGGTACTTGTAACTACGCTGCGTTTAGCGACAGGATTGGCCGAAGCGCAAGGAGCGATGCGCCTTCACCTCTGGCTCTCACGGCAGACGAACGAGGAAACGTTTCGTCGGTTACTTGCCCGGTATGTCAATTCCTGTTATTTTTTGGTGCAGGACGTCGTCTGGTCGCGAGGGAATAATCCCGGACTTTGAGGAGCAAGGGGTATCGTTAGAGCGGGTTTCCCTTTCTTATTCCCTTTGTTACCCAATCACCTCTGGTGCAGGGAATGGAACGTTCGCCTCGCTGCGTCACATCGGGAGCAGGTGTAAGCATGCACTGAGTCGTGCCCTGGGAACGCCGAAATGATAATTGCGTCTTTCAATGGGCCCGCCGACCAACGGCGGATGCTAGCGCGAATGCCTTGTCCCAACACGCGGCTTCGTTTACCAAGAGACCGGGACTTACGACTGTTTTACAACATAGGATAGATACAGGAGAGGCCAGGCCTTGGGGGTAATCCTAGGCAGTAGAGTGTCGAACCGGAACCGAACCGAACCGAAAACCGGAACGTAACCGTTATTTTCAGCCGAACCGGAACTGAACCGAACCGAAATCTTTGCCGCCATCTTGGAACTGAACCGGAACTGAACCGGAAAAAAACATAACGGTAACCGGTTCAAAACGGTTCACGGTAATATTTTTATTATTTCTTTTATTACAAAATGAGCATTTGAGAAGTAAAAGGGTGCAGCTGTATTTCTATGTATTGATCGAATTGTCATACACCGATTTGCAATGTATGAGAAATTATAGGTTTTCGTGGCGCTTTTTTATTGGCACTGCGATTAATCATGTGTCACGTGGTCACGTGACGTCATGGTGCCAAGACATGCTGTCAAATAATGTCACGTCACGTGGCCCCGTGACGTAGCCGCGTGACTCACCGCGTGAAGTCGACTTAAATTGAGAACGCCTCTAGATCTATTAGCGTTGTTGACAGCGTGACGTCACATGCCATCACGACTTCTCCTCGCGAGTCACGTGACACCATGACGTACTAGATTGTCGTGAGCCCGAGTCGACTGCTCTGGTTCTTTACAATCAGCGTCGCCAAACATTCGTGTTGGCTCGTGTTCAATCAAAGATGATACCGAACTCTAACAATGTCTAAAGCTCAACCCATGCTTTATTCTTTGCCAACCGCATCGCATGACTGTGGTGAACACTGACGGTATACTATAATTAGCGTCAGATCACGTGGCCGATTGTTCTAATAGCGAGTTGAGGTGGAACAACTGTTTCTTTCCTCTATTTTTTCGCCATCCGCCATTGAGAGAAGAGGAAACCTAATGGGCGATTTTACAAGTTATCAACATCAGGGATCAGCTCTTAGCGGTGTTTACTGTAAATACAAAATTTGTTGCACGAACTATTTTACATGTATACATCATTGAGACACCCAAACATATTTTCGTTGTTGCTGAACTTTCTCAGAAAGTTGTCCCCGAGAATAGAAGCATTGAAAAGGATAAATATGGCCTATTAATCCGACGATGAACAGAACTGCACGTGTACGGCAGGGGTACCTGAAAAGAAAGATTATTGTAGCCTCAGAGAGACAACCGAACGTTGGCAGCCACCTAAATTCTCGAAATCTTGTCTAAACTTCGCAGTTTTGGGGTACAAAATAAAAGAAATGAAGAATTACTGTTAACAAATGACACGAATATAATTGTCGAATTGGTACCCCCATACGGACGAGGGAGTCCCTCAGAATTAAAAAAGTATTCTCTGGAGGGCATCGTAAAAGAAAAGGGAAGGGGGGGGGGTCTAAAAACATACTGTGGTGTAAAGTTTCCTCTGCTCCACATCTTCGGCACAGACCAGACCGCGTGATCCTGCAAAGCTATTTCTTTTGCAAAATCAGTCCTGCCAGAAAGCCCATTTTCGTGGTGTCAAACATTCGCGCCGTTACTCGCGACGCAGCATCAAGCAAGAATAATTTTTGTTTCTGAATACATGGGTTGCACTCGTGCCACTAAATAAGCTACGCTTCGGAGTAACGACATTTGGCCATGTTGTGGCTTAAAATCATGGCCCCCAGTTTTCTGAAGCTTTATCTGAAATCACAGGAAATGCTTTTCCGTCCTCGCTCCACAAATGTTTAAACCGTTCGCGACAGAGCAAAGCAATATTACATGAGCTTCCTAACACCGAATCTAATGCTGGGAAAGTCGCACTTTTGAATCATGACGATGGGCAGTTGAGTCTGCTTCCACAAGCCCCAAAATGGCGGCGCCCACAACGATGTCGGGGAACGGAGTGCCGATACTCTAAGCGCAGTTAATGCAGGGTGCATTTTGCACCACTGGATTGAATTGTCTAAGCAAAAAATGAAAGATGTTTACAATCCCCTGTAACGCCGAATTAAAGCGCAGCTCTTGAGGTGAGAAGGGTACTGAGGGGAGAAGGTGGAAAGTCCCCACTACTAACATGTGTGCCGATCGACGTGTGCTTAACTCAAGTCGCGAAAATGCACATCTTTGGTGAGAGCATCGCGTGTAAATTTAGCGGGAATTAAGCGGGGCAATTTTTTCCCTAACTGTAGCGGGGAATTTTTTCCACTAGATTTAGCGGGGAAACTTTTTCCGCTAAATTTAGCGGGGAAATTTTTCCGCTAGATTTATCGGGGAAATTTTTTCCGCAAAATTTAGCGGGTAATTTAGCGTCATAATGATGACGTCATCGTCATCACGATGACGTCATCCTCATCGTCATCGCGCGGTTACGCCGATTGCGACGGCGACGCCGCTCAAGCCGGAAACGGGCGCCTAAGAGCTGCGCTCCAAAATAATTCTCAATGACCACTAGCATATAGTGCGATGATGACACTAGCAAACCATGTTAAACAGTTCAGTTTTCTGGTGACATGTGATGTTCTCAACACAATACTCGGTTTCACTTTAAGCGTGAGCGTAGCAGAACCTACAAGAACGAGCTCCGGGCTTTCAGCGTCCTTGCCAAGCACGCGTGCTCATGCAGTGCAAGCACATGCTCGCTCCTGTAGCATCGGCTGCGTCTGGACTTGAAGGAACCCTGCAAAGCGTTTCTGGCCATTTTTTTTTTTTAATTTGCATCGCGTTCGCTCGAGCTAGTGGGTGGGATTCTAGCAACACATAAAACACAAAATAAATAAGAAATCTGATGTATTTTGAACCTAAGAGGTGAAAGACGTTAAGAATTTTGAGCACATTTTCTTTAGTTGATGACGTCCTTGGTCTGAACCATGAGAACTGAAACGACAAGAGCCTGCAACAACCATGCGCTATCGCCCTAAGTGTTGTAAATTAACATTCATTAATGAAGATTTGAACGCCCCACCAGTTTACGGATGTTCCAAGCGAACATCTGAGTGAGATTCACGTGCTTCAAAGGATGTCGTCATTATCCGACGCTCTAAGACTAATATCGTCACTGAACGCTCGTGTTTGACACTGAGAGGCACGCCTTTGGAAGCAGCATTTGGTTTTCTTCGTCCCTTTGCAGTGCCCCTTTAAACTGAAACGAAGCATAGCAGAAGGGGATGTCCAAATTGAAAAGTTTTGCAGTATATATAGGAGTTTTGCGATGATATGCGGTAGCCGAATAAAATTCTAGAGCGCGCATGACTGATAAAAAACTGAGCTGTAAAATGAGGCCCCAAAACAAGTGCACGTAAAACCGAATATAACGTTAACCTCTCGAGACAGTATTTTGCGAAGTTTCGAGCTCATGCAAGCTGTTGTCCAAATGTGATTTAAATTAGAATCATATTGTCTGTTCTTCGCCCTATTTATGTGTAATTAGGAACATCATTGCACGTATCTCTATTAGAGAATACGGACCACAACCAACCAAGTCCTAAACAGTTAGGAACCCGACGTTTCAAAACCGATGCGCTTTTTTCATCAGGGGCGACTATTTGCACGTGGAGAGCATCAGCTTCTTTTCCATCTACAGTGTGTCGTTTGCTTCACTGACGTTTTCTTTTTCAAGTGCCCTAGTCCGTTGTCATACGCCGATGGTTACGTGCCTGTCGACCTATTTAGCCCGACCTATTGAAACGTCGGGATCCTAACTATGTAGGGTTTGGTTGGTGAAGGTCTGTATTTCTTATTGTTTTGACCCCACCAGACGGAGTTCCGTCAAACGTGTTTACGCTTTAAAAATGCATCTCTATATATTCCTTTTTGCAGTAAGGCGTCCTGTATAGGATTAATTAGAAGAATACCATTTAATATATTTCTTTCTGCACAATTCGGGTATTTGTCTTCAGATCGATAATGTGAGCACACAGTCCTTCTTGGAATACCCCGCGACCCCGTGTTTCACACTGCCAAACAGCGAACATAAAAACACATTCCCGCAGACTCAACAGATGACGTATTTTTGAGTATCGTCCTCCCGTGTCAGTGTCAAGCGGTTATGTGAGCTTCATACAATCAAATGTATTGATGACAATAAAAATATATTTTTAACTGCCTGAAGATATGACAACACAAATAAAGGGACGATCACCCTAAAGATATACATCATAAGTAAATGCACCACCAAATTATATAAAATACGCTCTGCAAATTTCTTCCGGCGTTTTTATCCTCGGTAGGCATGTCTATAAGTGATTTGGGGAAACCTTAAACAATATTTTTTAAGCTGATTTAAATAACTTATGTGCTCCTGACGCATATTCAACTTCTCAAACATATAGAAGTATGTTGCCTCTTTTATGTGATGAACAACAATTTTATGTGTTTGTGGGCTGTACGAAAACGAAGTACAAAGAGGCGCGTGGCGGAACTATGATGATTGCGCACGCATACCGTCAGAAAGTGACCAATTAAGTAGCTGCAATGTCGAGTAGAGTACGAAATACTACTTTGTTTTATTTATCAAAACAACAACAACAAAAAATATCAAGGGTGATGCTTTTTTTTTTAAATTGAACTGACCAACATTTTGTCAAGAACAAACCTCAAACGCCAAACTATGTCGGAAATGTTCACTTCTGTACGCGCTATTTTAAGACAGATCCTATTTCAGTACGAAGGTCACTCTTTTCTGCATGATTATTCGCCTGCATCATGGTGCTGAGTGTAAACAATGTTGCTCAGAAAAGCAAGCGTTGTGATTGTCGCTCAGTGTTTCGATAAAAAGTAGACTGAAAGGGTTTGTCCTAAACATTTCTTGACATTTTGAAAATATTGTTGCTTTTAGCGCAGTTGCGTCGTCATCATACATATTGTGAAACGTACTTTATAAACTAAATTTCAGGATATATATGACAAGGACGTGCCTATTTCATGATTTTAAGTACCGCAATTAATTCCCAAGTTCAAGAGCACGACAGGATTAGATTTTTAATACTGCGACGCAAAGTTGTACCAATCACGGGTGTTTTAGGCGACCTATACCAGGCTGATAACCTTTCGATTAAAATAAAATTTATGCGACCTAGGTGAAAAAAAAGACGTCTAATCATATAAGATAATCTATACTAAATTTTACCTTAGGTCCGAGCGCGGCCGATGCTATGAGCGGAAGGGTCAATCAAACTGCGCAAAAAGCGTGACGTCATGGCGTGCTCTCTGCTCTTGATAGGACTAGCCGGCGTAGGAGCAAGCACAGAGAGACGGCGAATAGCGGCTGGTCCTATCAACTGCAGAGAGCACGCCATGACGGTGTGCCTCTTTCGCTGTTTGATTGGCCCTTCGGCTCATAACATCGGCCGTGCTCTAACCTAAGCTGGAACGAAGTATAGCTTTTCTTTTGCTGTTTCATCGAAATTAAATAACGAAATTTATTTTTGGTACCTGAAAATAAAAGTGGATTATACGAATGATAAAAAATGTGTACAGTTACTCGTTTCACTGTTGAAATAGTGCCTATTGCCAAAAAAACGCGGAAAATAAATTCTCAGTTTAGCGGTTCAAACCGGTTCGAACCGGTTCGAACCGGTTTGAACCGTTATTTTTTGCTCCCCGGAACTGAACCGGAACTGAACCGAAAGCCGTGAACCCGAACCGGAACCGAACCGATAAAAATATCGGTTCGACACTCTGATCCTAGGGCACTAAGCGTACATAAACGGGTCCTCCTAGACGCGGATCTCGAGGAGATACTGGGCACGGGGGCGGTGTGGCCATCGCAGAGTCCCTGGCCGTTAACAGTAGTTTTCGCGCCAAAGAAAGACGGCACCGCGCGCCTTTGCGTTGATTACCGAAGACTTAATGAGGTCAATTAGAAGGGACGCGTATCCTTTTCCCTCTATTGAGTCTATAATGTATTCGCTTTGAGGCGCGAGGGCTTTTACCACGCTGGATTGTAGCAGGGGTTTTCTCCAGATACAGGTGGCGCCACACGATGTCGAAAAGATGGCGCTCACCTGTTACAGGGGGTTATTTGAGTTTACGCGTCTTCCGTTTGGGTTGTCGAACTCGCCGTCGAGTTTCCAACGGCTCATGAACATCGTGCTGGCACTGCTGGGTGATGCGAAATTTAACTTTGCCATGGCCTACATGGATGACATTGTTGTATTCTCCAAGTCGTTCAAACAGCACCTAACTCATCACGAGATCGTCTTAAGTCGAATGAGTGAGGCCGGTCTAACAATTAATCCAAAAAAGGTGCAACTGGCCCCTCAAATGTAAATCTGTGAGGCTTTGTCGTAGACAACGGTACCTTGAAGCCGAACGATGAGAAATTGAGGGCTATTCTTGATTATCGACCACCGCAAGATGCAAACAGCCTTCAAATGTTCCTGGGGATGGTTGGCTTTTACCGGCAGTTCATCCCGATGTGCGCGGAGCTGGTGCGGCCATTGAATCTGCTGCTCCGGAAAGGCTCGAGGTGGGTCTGGGGTCCAGAGCAGGGTGCTGCCTTCTCTTCTCTCATGAGGGATATAGGAATCACCAGCTAGCCTTCGGTTACCAGATCTTAATCGGCAGTTTGTTGTGCAGACAGATGCGAGCGACTACGGTGTTGGAGCAGTATTGCTACAGGAGCATGATGGGCAGTTACGCCCTGTGGCATACGCTAGTCGAACGCTCACACCGTCGGAACGCAACTACACGTGTCGGTAAAGGAGGGGTTGGCCGACACGGTTGCTCTGAAGAAGTTTTAAGCTCTATTTAGACGGTACGACTTTCGTTATTCAGACTGATCACGCAGCACTTACCTGGATTCAGAGGCCAAAATAGCCCGCGGGAAGGCTGGCCCGCTGGGTACTAACCTTGCAGTGCTACTCGTACACGGTTGAGTACTGAAAGGGATCGACCAACAAGGTCGCGGACGCGCTCTCTCGGGCGCCCCAGGATGGTGGTTGGGAGGAGGTGACGCAACCAGAGTGTAACGAGAAGCGCGGGAAGAACAGGAGAATGTCTCTGGATGCAGGGGTGAGGTCCCTCACGGAGGGTTGGGAGGAGCGAAGCAACCGGCACTCGTAGCAGCCTTAGCGCGCGGCACGAAGGAGCAAAGGATCGTCGCTTGGGGTGAAGTGATCAGCAAGAAAGAGCTTGTTGAGGCCCGAAAGCAGATGTTTTTGTCAGTGGGTGTTGGGTAAACTGGCGGAAATTGCTGTTGACACCGGGAAGGCTGGCGGTCGAGTTAATGATCAATTTGATTCATATCTGCTGGGCGAAGACGGCCTATTGCTTCGCTACATCCCAACGATCGATGAAGTGGATGGTAATGAGTCTCCCTTCAGGGTGGTGATTCCCAGGAAGCTACGAAAGAGGTCTATCGGGTATTTCCACGCAGAGTATTGAACCGAAATTTTTATCGGTTCGGTTCCGGTTCGGGTTCCCGGCTCTCGGTTCGGTTCCGGTTCAGTTCCGGGGAGCAAAAATAACGGTTCAAACCGGTTCAAACCGGCTTGAACCACTAAATTGAGAATATATTTTTCGCTTTGTTCTGGCAATATACACTATTTATGCCGTGAACTGATTAACTATATAAATTTCTTCGATCGTCCGTCAATTTACTTTTATTTTTAGGTACCAAAATATGAAATTCAGTTATTTAATTTCGACGCAAGAGTAGACGAATATCTACATTAACGTACATAACGTCGCGATCGTGCAACTCAACATCACGTTGTTTAACAGTCACATATATTTTACCTGAATCAAAATGTTTAGGTACAACAGTGAAGAGTTGAGCTTGTTGGTACTATCACGGACAATATGAGCTGAAACAGCGCTCCGGCCTGTTCACGGTACTACCTGCGCCGCCTGTCGCATCGCTCCGTAAACATGGTGCACCCTGAGGCCGAGATAAATTCTCTTTGCGCTCACTGCGCCGCTGCGCTCTTCCGGCCGTCTGCTAGCGAAAATATTGGCCGACGGAACCACCATCACGGTGCGTGTGCCGTGTAGGCCAATGTTCACGTTTTCAGCTAACATGCATTTCAGTGCACTTCAAGAAAGCGCCGAAGTGGAAAATGCGTTGTCACGCTCGTATCTCGTTGAGGAGCGCTGCCTGACGAGGCGGCCTTGACTCCCAAAAGGAGCCCATTTGAATATCATCAAACACGTTTGGAGGCCCATCAAAGTAACCATATCACGGCGTCCCCTCCACCGCGCCACTGCACACAATTGTGGAAAGCAATGAGAAGTGAAATGGAGTGGCTTCAGGCGGAGCCAGCCTTCGTGGCCGCGCTCTATAATTTATTTTCATACGGGATGAGAACTGTGTGGCGGGTCAGGGGAGAATGACGTGGTATTTTTTTGTAAGTTTTACTGCGCCTCAGAACCCCTGAACCGGACTTCTGCCGATTGGAACGAAGCTTGATGCTACGGGTGCGACACACTGTTTGACGTAGTTAACCAGCGCATAGTTTTGATTGGTGCCTCCTTGATCCCGGCCTTCTTGTATAGTGCAGTTGAACTTCCACGCCGACTATTAATCTTTTGTGTCTGACATTGCTTTCTGCGAATATTTTTTCGATCAAGTTTCAAGCTCCTTCTCCTGATACATATATGACTATTGGTTCCACTTTAATTATACTATAAATTTGTAAATAAAACACAGGTGTCTTGTTAGCGACTTGTTTCGTTTTAAACAAACACGTGGGATCAGTAATAAAGAACTTATATTTTTGAACCTTTTCATACCAATGAAGGTTACAAAACCTTGGAGCTGGACTAAATTCGGTATACAGATTTTGGCCTATATTTTACGATCTCCTACTTCGTGCATGCCTTCAACATATTCTGATGTGATTTTCAAAAACGATTATGCAGCTGGAATTTAAGATACTGAAGTTGAAATATTTTTTCTTCAACAGTCAGCGTTTTGTCTACGTGATTCCACGCAATAGAGTAAAGTAAATCAATTCCAAAAGAGGGACGACAAGTGTAATATTTTGTCCCCCCCCCCCCCCCGCCCTTGCCGCCCTACCACACACCTGCCCGCTGTCGCACCCGCCGTCTCGCTCGCAGACGGTCGGAAGAGCGCAGCGGCGCAGCGAGCGCAAGTGAGAATTTATCTCGGACTCAGAATGCGCCGTGTGCGGAGCAAGGCGACTGGCGGCGCAGGTAGTACCCTCTGCCGGCCGGAACGCTGTTTCAGCTCATATTGTCCGCGATAGTACGTACCCGTAAATAGATCAGCTTTAAATTTAGAACTCTACTGTATTTTCTTGTCCTATCTTAGCGTCTTAGTGTTTAAGTAAACTTCTAAAGTTCAAGCTGATCTATTTACACTTTATAAAATGTTGTGAAGTGTGGTAGGTTACCTAAAATACTCGTGATTGGTGCAACTTTGTGTCGCAGTATTAAAATTGAAATCGTGATTGTGTCCTTGAACTAAGGAATTAATTACATTACATAGAATTATGAAATGTCACCTCGTGGCCAGATATATTATGAAATGACGACAGAACTGAGCTAAAAGCAATGACATTTTTAAAATGTCAGGAAAGCTTTAGGATAGTCTAGTTTTTATAGAAATACCGAGCGGCAATCCAAATGTTTGTAGTTCTAACCAAGCATTGTTTACACTCAGCACCGCATGCATGAAACTAATCATGCAGCCAAGAGTAATCGTAACTGTTCACTCTAATCTATTCGCACCTTCCCACTCAGATCGAATCTGGCCCAAAATAGCGCTTGCCCAAGTGAACATTTTCTTATACAGGATAAGCTGGCACAGCCTGCCTGTTGAGGTTTGTTCTTGACAAGAAGCCGGTCAATTTAATTTGCAAATGAGCATCACCCTTGCTAATTGATGATTTTAACACGATAGCGTTAACGAGCTCATGTCGAAAAAAAGCCGATGTCGGTGGCGTGACTGGGAAATCCTGATTGGTCGATAGGGCCATGATGTCAGAGCTACATGCCCTCGAGCAATAATTTCAAGCAACCCACAATGCCCACGTGAAACGCGACATCACGAATGGAATTAGAGTGATTAAAACATGACATGTAATGCGAATTAAAGGTCGCCGTATGTCTCAAACAATCTAACTTTTTAAAGTAATTTATTTGCCTTATAAAAAACAAGAATAAGAATTTTAGGATGGATTCGAACCCCTGACCCTTCAGTTGCGTGAGTCAGATGCTTTGGACTAGGCCACGCTAGGCACGCTTGCGCAGCAAATGAAAATGCGATGCAAACGAGGCCCATTAACGCTATTTGGTTTCACTTTTAAAGGCGAAGCTTAGGCGTCCTCCAAGATTCTTTTTTGTTAAGTAAAACAAAGTAGTACTACACGTTCTACTCTACATGGCAGCTACTTAACTGGACTCTTTCTAATGGTTTGCGTGCGTAATCGTCATAGTTCCGCCGCGCGCCCCTGTTTACTTTGTTTTTGTCCAGCCCCCAAACACATAAAAGTAATGTTCACCACATTAAAGAGGCAATAGCAGACTTCTATATGTTTAAAAAGTTTGATGTGTGAGAAACACATAGTTATTTAAATTAGCTTTAAAATCAGAAATGTGTAAGGCTGTCCCATTTTACTCACAACGTGCCTGTCGAGGATACAAGCGCCGGAAAACGATTGACAGAACACCTTTCAGATAATTTGGGGCATTCGTTTAGGGTGGCCAGCCCTTTATGTTGTCAAATATTGTTAGTAATTAAATAAATTATTATGATGATAAAAAATTTTGCTTTATAAAGTTCGCATAACCGCTTCAGACCGACGCGGAAGGACGATACTCGAAACTACGCGAGCTGTAGAGTCTCCAAAAAAGTGTTTTTTCTGTTTGCTGATTGGCAGTGTCAAACATCGGGTTGCAGGGTACGCCAAAAAGGACTCTGTGCTCAGTTGATAGATTGGAAGTCAAATACACGAAATGTTCAAAAATAAAGAGATAATTAATGTTATTTTTCTAAATAATCTCTTACTGCAAAAAGAGATGCGTAAATATGAACGCAATGAAATTGATAATTTTACATAAAGAGCATGAAGGACAAAAAAAGATTTTTAAATTCTTAGTATAAATCGCATTTCATCAGCTTACATGAGCTCGAAACTTCGCGAAATACTTCTTCGGGAGGCTAATGTTATATTCGGTTTTACCTGCGCTTGTTTTGGGCCCTCACTTTACGACACTATGCTTGAATAGTCATGCGCTCTAACATTTCTCTAGGCTGCCATATAGCATCGCGAGACTGCTATAAATACTGCACAACTTTACAATTAGGACATCTAATGCTAGTGTTGCGAACATCACGTTTCACCAGAAAGCTGAAATGTTTAACATTATATGCACGTGACGTCATCACTCTATAGGCTGGTGGTGATTGTGATTTCTTCTTGCTAAGAAAATCAAATTGGATGGTGCAAAATGCACGCTACAGAAGGTTCATGCTCAGAGAAAGCCAAGTATTTGAAAGGAACGTATCATTATTCTTAGTGCATCGTCGTGAGGAACGGCGCGAGCGTCTGGCACAACAGAAACGTGCTTTATGGCACGGGCGTTTTTGCAAACAAAGCAGTTTCCGGGGCCACACATTTTGGTCTGCGCCAAAAAATGCGGAAAGAGGAAGCTTTACAACTCAATATTTTTTTAAAACTAACCCGTCCCTCCCACCACACACACGCGCACACACTTCTTTTTTTACAGCGGAGCTGTTAAGGGCTAGTTTTCCCAGTATCGTGTTTATCAGCAAACAAACAATGACACTTAACTCTGGACAGCTACCGCCATCTATGAGTGGTGGTAGCTGTCCGACATTCATTCCCACCATAGTACAGCTTCACTGGTCTTCCTTCTTCACCAGAGTAGAAAGGCTGAAAATATTCCTGAGGAATTGCCTCCTGCGTTTGTGTCTGCTAATTCGACAATTTTATTTGTCACTTTTTAACCGCAACCCTTCATTGCTTTCATGTTGCACCCCGTGAAGTTTAAAGGGGTCATGAAACGATATCGGGTTAGAATGCTCATTTTGAGGCGTACTGGTTCTCGCCTGGCCCAAGTATACTTGCACGGGCCACCACTAATTCAGAAGCTTCTTTGTCGTGTTGAAATTGCGAGGGTAAAATGAGACTATTTATTTTAGTCTTGCCTTCGTAAAGATTGACGTCGTAATTGTGGGATCAAAACCACCGCCTGATGACAGTCGAGCGCGGCTCATGCATTGAACAAAAGAACTACGTGAGCACTGTAATTCTGCTCGTAGCAATGACGAAAAAATGTTTGGGTGCCTCAAAGATGGAAAACTGGTCTTGCAACATTTTTTTGTACTTTCAACATATTACTGTTAAGAAGTAACCCCTGACGTTGATAGCTTGCGAAAACATTCATTAGTTTTCCCTCCGCGCACTAGCAGGTGCAGAAGAAATAAAGGAAAGAGACAGCTGTCGATCCCCTCCTCAACTCGCAATTTAAACAAGCGGCCACGTGATCTGACGCTAATAATATACCATCAGTGTTCATCATAGTCATGCCCTAGGCGACTAGGATTTGGAAAGCAAAGCTTGGGCTGAGCCTCAGATATTGTAAGAGTTGGGCTATTATAATGTTTAATTGGACATGAGCCGTTATTTGAATGTTTGGAGCTGTTGATTGTCATGAACCCGAGCACTCGACTCGGGGTTATGAGAATCGCCTACGTCACGGTGTCACGTGAATCTCGGTGAAAAATTGTGATGTCATGTTACGTCACGCTGTCAACAAGGTTAATACATCTAGTGACTTCCTCAAATTAAATTGAGTTGACGCAGTGAGTCACGTGACGTCACGGGGTCACGTGACATTTTTTTCAAAATACATGTATTGACACCTTGACGTTACGTGAAACGTGACAAATGGTTAATCATAGTACCAATACAAAAACGCCATGAATACCCACAATTTACCATACATTGCAATTGTGTATATCTCGATTTGATCAATCGAAAGAAATACAGCAGCCAATTTTTTATTCCCCTATGTTCATTTGGGATACTAACAAAAAAAAATTACCTCGGACCGTTTTGAGCCGGTTACCGTCATATTTATTTTTTCGGTTCCGTTCCGATTCAGTTTTAAGATGGCGGCGAAGATTTCGGTTCGGTTCAGTTCCGATTCGGCTAAAAATAACGGTTCTGTTCCGGTTTTCGGTTCGGTTCGGTTCCGGTTCGACACCCTGCTTCCACGACTCGGCTCTGGCAGGTCATGGTAAGGCAGCAAGACTTTTCATAAGTTATGCCGCGCCGCAACCTGGCCAGGGTTGAGGCAAGACGCACTCCGATACGCCCGCAGCTATCCAGCCTGCCAGAAAGCGAAGCCCAGAGGGGGCAAGCCTCCGGGCTTGATGCAGTCGATGGAGAGTCACTACCCGTGGGAGATCGTCGCTTGCGACATTATCGGCCCACTGCCGGGAAGTCCGCGGGGAAACCAGTACCTCTTGGGTATTACCGATCATTTCTCAAAGTGGGCAGAGCTGCACCAACTGAGAAAGCTGGTTTCAGAGCGAATCTGGGGAAAGGTACTATATACTTTCCTACGCTTCGGCACACCCAGGTGTCTCATTAGTGATAACGCTAGTTATTTTACTAGTAAAGTGGTCGTGGACTCCTGCTTGGCGCTGAACATAAAGCACAAGAGGACATCACCGTACCATCCCCAAGCGAATATCACAGAGCGAGTGAATCGGAGTGTCAAAAGCATGCTGATCGCGCTAACGGAGAGACACCGAGACTGGGATGAGCACATCGCTGAGATGGGTTTTGCCATCCGGAATACCGCGAACAGATCGACTGGTTTCACGCCAGCGTTCCTGAACCTGGCTAAAGAGATACCGTCTCCGCTGGAGAACAAGTTGCGGAGCAACCAAGGAACACCAGGACGCCCGCTCTCTAGGTACGCGGAACAGCTAACGAACCGCTTGTCTGGGGCGCTGCGCGATGCTAGAGATAATCTTGATGCCGCAGGGATCGAGCAAGCGGCGCAGTATGACAGGAGCCATAGGCACTTGGAATTCAATGTTGGTGACTTGGTCCTGAGAAGAATCAACCCTCTGAGTAACGCAGCTAGCGGTTTTGCCGCATCGCTTGCTCATAGATAGGAGGGGCCCTATGAGGTGAAGACGCGAATGTCACGGCTTACTTATAAAGTCACTCGGTGTGATACAAATGAAGAGTCGGGTGCAGTTCACATCGCGGACTTGAAGGGGGTATTACCGTCGCGATGGGGAACATAGTTAATGAAAACTACCGCCGCCGCCACATTCGGCCAAAGAAAGTGATAATATTTCGGTGTTCTGACAGTGTTCTTTCTGCACAGGATGCCTCCTTGAAGAAACCGCCCCTGGGGCAATACCCAGGAGGCCCACCGGACGAGCCAGGCACCGGGGCGGCTGGACCCCAGTGTCTCGGTCGACCAAACCCTCGGGGCGGCCGCCCAGGGAGGCGTCAACACCGAGGATGGCCGAACGATGGAGCGGGCCAACACCGCCTGGGCTCCGCAGGTACCGCGAGCCCGGCCGCAGGCAAGCCTGCGCGGCACGGGGCAGGCCCGTCCGCAGCAACATCGGGGCACCAGGCAGGGCCGTCCGCGACGGCACCCCGCACCACGGAGCGGGTCCGTCTGCGACGGGGGACCTGCCTGGAGTCAGCCCCCCTTCCACACCGTGTCCACGAGGACGGCGTGGGAGGAAGGTGGGGCCGCTCATTTCGTCGCCCGCCGGCGTTAGAAGCACCAACCCAGACCAACGCCTGGCCAGGCGGACCACCAAGTCCCACTCCCGTTCCGTGGCCACACGCAGCCGGCGGCGCCAGGGGTCTTGAGAGCGCGTGACACCTGCTGGCTGTGCGGGGTCCCAACAATCAACCTGGGGACCCACGAAGCAGGTTGGCTCCATACTGACCTGCTGGAAGCACAGCCCCTCCCGGACAATGTGGCGCCAGCGGTACAGACGCTGAGGGCAAGCCGCCCAGACCTCCTGGCTCCCGCTGCCTTGGCCTCCATCCAGCCAGCACCGGCCTCCCGAAAGCCGTGCCGCCGCACCGGCTGCCCCAGCCGCCGCCATCGAACCCGCCGCCACGACGGCGGCCACAATATCGGCCGCCACCACCTCTTCCGGCCCAAGCCATCGGGCCAGTGTCGTCTGCCAGCCCCTCCGTCCCAATCGACTTCCGGCGACGCCATCATGGCCGAGGTGGAACAACTCGTCGGCCAAGACCAGTGAACATCCGGGGCCCCTGGGAGCGGGCCATGAGGGGGGTCTGGGGGGGGGGAGGGTGTGGGAAGCCGAGGAGAACGACGGCGCGCGAGGGGACAGGAGCGGTAGCCGGCGGCCCAACGCGCGTGTCGGAGGGCACGAGGAATTCCGACAAGGACGGGCAAGACAACCGAACAACGACTGCGACAGCCAGGCCCACCAGCAAGGCGCCGAAACAGTAACACGTTTTGAATCTATCCTTGCTTGTGTGACTTCTTTGGAGGGCGGACCAGGCAGGGACCGATTCTGCAGCAGTTTAGTAGAGGGACCCACAGTATATATTTCGAGAAGTCTTTAGAAGGACAATGTATGCTGAAAGTTAAACACCCAGTATATGTCGCTTTGCTAGATACCGTTTATTTTACCATTTATTTATAACAAACTCGTGAATGACTATGATAAGAAAATTTGCTTCGTGGATATGTGCTTCATTTTAGTGTATTTAAATTTGAGTGCTTCAAATACTTAGTGTGATACGCCAACTTTTTATTGATATAACGTGCTAGTAAATAAACCATGAAATATAACAAAGCTAGTATTAGGTCAGTCGTACATTTGTTACTGCTTTTTCTTTTATTTCTGGGTTGCATCATAATCTCATAATTTTCTCAGACTTTTTCTTTTTGATTTTGGTGAGGAGATGAACCATCTTTGATACTTTTAATTTACTCCGTTCTTTTTTTTCTTTAAAACGAATAATCCTCCTTTGAAACGCCCCTGCTACGCAACTAACCTAGTAGTTCAATGTTTGACAACCAGAGTTTATTTATGCATAAGATTATTCACAAATGTCCTGACAATTCACCTTCGTATCGAAAGTAACGTCCTTTGTGCTATGTTAAGGAAAAATTTATCCACCATATTTAGTTAAGTTTTTAGCTGACTTGAGGTGCGAGCGCAGTAGCTACAAACGCGAGATCCGGGTTTTGAGCATCTCCGCCCAAGCAC
>JAZHYW010005885.1:0-21762 GCA_037355805.1 Ixodes ricinus
GTAAAGACTGGGACGCTCCGTGGGAGGAGCTTGTCCTGCTCTTCCGAACTTGCCACAGGATATACTGGCTATACTCTGCTTCTCTGATCTCGACCGTATACCGGAGAGCACCCCACTTGTAGTACGGAGCCAACATGGCATCCCCGGCACATTGACGGACCACGCCACATCGGCTCCGCACCTCGATATTCGCGGACGCGATCCTCTCTGCTGGTTGTGGACTCCGTTCTTCTCTAATCCAGCCCTGACACACACCCATGGGCTTTGGGCAGTGTTGGAAGTAATGCCCTACAAGTTACGTGCAGCGCCTGACTTTTTTTATTAACGTAGTAACGTACTGGTTAGATTTCTAAATGACTAACGAATAAAGTATTGCCGTTTCTGTTTTACCGTATCGTGTATTAAATTACATCACTCGTTTCATCTCAAATAATAATGATCTTATTTGAGCCTAAATACAAATTTATTCGCACTACCCCAACATGGGAAATATGACATATTCTTATGCGTTGTGACGTTTTCCCGATTTGATTAAGAAAAGCAATACTCTACACATTTTATTCAAAAATATAATAAGCACTAGATATCACCCTGTAAAATTTATAAAATGGTTCTCAAGGTTCGTATCCATAGCTTATCTTTGCCAATTAATACCGAGATCGAAAGTAACGCAAGGACTGAAGTTGGTTAGTTTCTGAAAGTAAGGGTAACGGTATTTCGTTACAATTGCAACAAGACGGTAACGAATCTCAGCAGGTCGTTGGCTTTTCACGAATTAACGAGTAACGCTACTTCGATCATCGGACGTTAAAACTTGTCGAGAAATGTTTCTCCTCTGTCCTCGTGTTTATCATTCTCCCAAAACGCCAAGTATCGACTTTCGGCTGACTGGAGGCCCCGACATCTCCTCGCTTCTCCCTTTCCCATCACCCCAGAAATACAAGAGCGAGGAGTGTCCTTGGAAGCACGCGCGCTCGTGCAGTCCAGGTATCTTGCAGGACCACCCTCTAGTGCTTTGCAGTTTATTTTCACTCGCACATAAAGTGATTACGAATGACGGAGCACAAGGGTGTCACCGAAAGTGTGCACCCGCCGGTGTGCACGATCGAACGCGTCAAATATTCGTAGCGCCTGTCTCTCTACTTCGCGCACACCCCTATTGGCGGCGTGCGCGAAGTACGGGGGCACTTCTCTAGCTATCATCATCATAGTTCGTGACGTCACGGGTAGGACAGACTGGGACAAACCGCTCAGATCTTGGACCCTCGGCTCGTCACCTCACTTGATGCGTAGATGTTTGTTTTAACGCGCGGCAAAGCCTGTTTCACGCGTTGGGTTTATTTGGTGAAGCGATATTTTGTAGTAGGACATTTTACCGAAGCTTGAAAGCACGTGGCACGCGTAGCCGTGCTAACAAACGCTTTTGGCGCTAAGGTGTCAAAGCGCTGGGATGATGGTGTGCTGTTCTCAACCCCAGTAGAAAAATGCTGGGTGATGAACATAGATTATCAAGCACTTTACCCCACTGCAATATATACCGCGGCAGACTGGATGTATTTTTCATATTTTGATTCGGACAAAATAAAACTAAGAAAGAAATGTCTCATCAAATTGAAAATAGTAGAGAATGATATTCGAGAAGCTTTTATGTGTAGTAAACACTTTTGTGAAAGCGACTCCGTGTATCACGTTGGTTACAGTGTGTTCTGTGAGTGCTGGTCTCCTATTAGTTCCAAGTTTATTCCTTTTTAAATTTTGTAAACCACTAAACAAAAATTTCATCAAAATAACTGGCAGGAAGAAGCGGTGACTGGCTTCCGGAGTCGTTTAATTAAATCCCCGCTTATTCACCCGGTCGACGCGAAACCTGCGAGAGCCCCCGGCGATCGACGTCTTAAATCTTGTAAGTCGGTGACACTTCAACGTCCCAAAATGACCACTACATCCCATGATGACGACTAAACATACTCTTCGTATGTTTAACCCTTTAGATTTAATGAGTGATGCACTTCTTAGCGAGTGATTTTAAATTTCTAAACAATTATTAGTAAAAATTAGATAGGACAAATTAATCAATCGCATGATTTCGCCGGGCCATCTCTGACAATTTAAGAATTTATAAAAAATGTCTGCTTCTTTTCTAAGCAGAAGTCGCGATGTGACAAACTTCTTTGCCACGCATTCGATGCGGGAGGAGCTAAGCGTCAGTTGCTGAGGAGCACTTGTTCGTCAGAAACTGTCGAGTCACAATCGGACAGAAGCGTCGGTATCGGCAAGCTCAATGTAGCGTAAAACAAGCGTGCGGCGCTTAGCAACGCAACTGTGCGCGCGTGAGTAGCTAAGAAGACAGCACGTCATTTACTCTGATGATTGTAAAAACTTTTTGTACAGCAGCCGTCACAGATCCGAAAACACAAGAATCAGAAAGGTTGTGAATAGACCGGACGCACGCAGTGCAAGCTGTAATGTGAAATTCCATTCCTGTTTTTCAACATTTGAAAGTTTTTTTTATATAAAAAACGACTTTGAGGCACTGTTATTCATTAGAAAGATCGCTCACATAAATGTCATTTACGTTTCTTTGATACGTAAAGCGTTCTTAACCAGTATAGATGCGAACTAACATGGCCACTCCGTGCTTTGGCATAGCGCGTCGTCTGCTCGCATCCTACTAGCTCCGTCACAGGAGGGCACCCGCGAGTGGCGCCACGAAAACATTTCGTCGCCAATAAGCAGGATCAAAACCGCGTGCTTAAAATCGGCAATAGCGATGAAAGTAACGTTGAATCCTTCACACAGCATGGGGTGGAAGTTGCGTGTTTCATTTTTTTACTCATTTCAATTTTGTTAGGTTCAAATGTATATGAATAGTGAGAAGAAAGTGTAACAATTACAAATTTTTGTATTCTTCGTAGTCTTTCGGGCTTTCTAACTTATTTTTAACAGAGATCATCATTCAATTGCTTTAGTGAGCATCTATTAAAAAATGAACGGTCGCCTTTTTGTACATGCAGCAGTGCGATCAGACGTTTAATGGGCCTAGATTCACAGATAGAAGTCCTAGTGAAGCTAGGCACCAAAATTTAATTGCAACGGCCTACATTCAACGTTTTTTCATATTATTCCCCCGATCCAGAAGAGTACGAGCCAGACAGTACACAATTGTGTGGCTCGTATAGCAACTTGCATGCCACGCGACGGACGGATTTCGTAACGGCTCGTGGCCATTGGCACTGCACGCCTGTCACGCGAATATTAAAACCGGCTTTTAGGTTATTCCAAAGATCTAAAGCATGGTGACCTACACTTCGCAGCGACCGAATGACACGGTAATCCACAGCTGTGCCGTTTCCCGTATGGTGCCAGATGTCAGCTCTGGTTTTGTGTCTGGCAACGAACCGGTCTTTGTAGTCGCATGGCATAGGAAAAATCTAAAGCCTCCATCATAGTTCCTGCACACCCAACGAACAACTATTCAATTGTTCTATTGTTTTCTCTTCTCACGATTCTTGACGACACCGTATATCAAAAACAGTTTAGTCAATGAAGGAAGCAAGGTGACAACAGAAGAAGAGGAAGGAGCAGAATAGGTTTATTTAGAAAGACAGAGAGGTCGCTCCATGCAGTTTGCATTAACCGGTTTCTCTGTGCTGGGGAAGGGGAATAGGGGATGCCAAAGAAGGGCAAGAAGATGAAATTAATCAAAACACGTCAAAATAACGTGGAGCTCCATATCTGCTCCTTAAAGACGACAAATAAGTTGGGTATCACGTAAGAAACGTAGTAGGTATTTGGTCGCATCAGCCAGCTTTTCTGGGCTCTCCCACGCTCCTAAGATCTTCTGACAACAGTGCTATCCATGCTCCACTTCGGAGGTGACGCACACTCCAAAACCGCCCCAAATCCGTTGGTAGATTTGGGGCGGTTTGGGGAGCGCTTCTTTGTTGATATCTTCTCGGGCGTGCAAGCGTGCTCGATCTACCGTACTAAAGGCGTGAGCACGGAGTGCTCATGGATCGCTCCACGTCCACCAAGGCAATTCCACTTAAGTTAGAGCTTCACAAAACAATTCACTTTAGCGACAAAAACGAGAGACGACGCAAGGGGGACGGAAGAAAACAAGTAGAAACCAACTCGCAACATCGTAGCCAGGGCGGACGAAGACTGCAGCCCCGAAGACACTGTCACGACCGCGATGTAACTTCGGTGGCTTAAGTGGGTTTAGAAAACCCTTCAGCTACTGCCTTGCAATCACCAAGAGTTACGAGGATCAACTCCAGTAACACTTGAACCAAATAATCCAATTTGTCTTAAATAGCTAGCCGTCGCTGGCAAAGATTGGTCTACGCGTATTTGAATTAAAGCAACATCGGTTCCACGTTCGCAAAAATGGCGTTGTTAGAGCTTTTTCGAGCAACGAGTGACGTCCGGGGAGCTGTTTGCGGTGCGAACTACAAAGGGAAATTCCAAGATACCACCACCCGTCAGAACAATCGGTACTTTTCCGTTCTATCGGTTTTCATAGCTTTTCATGCTCACTACTACCAATGCAAAAAAAAAAAGAAAGAAAGAGCGCGCACACGGGTGTTGGCAGGACCTTTAGCAAACCGTTACCGTGTTCCACGTCCCGCACTACCGGATCCTTTGAAGCATGCTTTAAGCGCGCGCCCGGGTCATACTGTGACCACGGGCGACGCATCGGCGACGCCACTGCGCATGCGCGTGCGAGTCGTTCGGGGCGTCGGTAGGCTCTTCTCATTCGTTTCTCCCATTCCGGCCGCTGGAGTCGTCACCCCAACGCCACCAGCACCGTTCACGACATCGAAAAAAAATATATATATATAATATAGCGTGTGGTCGGTTTGGCGATTGACTTCGCCGACTCAGCCGAGCGTTAGGCTTAGGACAGCGGGATGCAATTTGCCATCCTGTTCGTCTGCTTCATTTGAGAGGTTGAACCAAACCATTCCGAGGACTTCTCATAATGGTAAGCGATCGTGAAGGCTGTAAACTGCGCATGCTAGTAAATTTTTGCGATCTGCAGGCAGACTAGCTGCCGTAGCGACCGCGAGCAGGCGAAATGATTCGGTTTCACGGCACACAACGTGAACGATGGTTCAAGTTCCAGATGACGGAGACACTCCACTATACCTTTACGGTCGGTCAGATACTTTCAGTGATGTGATTGTCCTAAGCCATTTTGGCGCACGTTTTCGGAGCAACCAAAACAGTGTTTTGGAGCAGCAAATGTGGCCTTTGGAGCAGCAAAAGCGGCTTTTGGAGCAGCCAAGACAGTGTTTCGGAGCAGCAAAAGTGGATTTTGGAGCAGATATTCTTAGGAAAATAAAATTATTCGTTTTAAGTGCTGTACAAACGAAGGGCACTTTGTGTTGTGTTGTGTTCTGATGTGACGTGTTGTGACGGAACTCGCTGCCTCTGTTTTTACTGCTCAGACAACCCCCAAGTGTACAGTGCTGTATCATTGCCAAGCAATTTCGAAAAACCGCTTGCCACTGTTTTACTGGTTCCCGACGTGCCAGATTTTCGTCAAAAGTAAGCAAACGTAAAACAATGAATTGCAAGCGTCCCGGCTGGTGCCTCAGTCACGCAATCATGTTCGCATGCACGTGAGGCCAACTTCGGCAGGCTTGCTGTTGGGCATGCTTCGGCGCGCGAGCGCAGACAACGGCTGTCCGATCGAAACCGAAACCATGCCCCTCAGCTCCGTCGCTAACTTATCCCCAAAATTGTACACAAAATGTAACTCTTCGAGCATGCGACAAAAACAGTCCAGTGGCGCGTGGTTGCCAGGCCGGCAAACAAAGTACAAGCTAAACACACAAAAAATAAAGAACCTGAGTGCATCGATGCAAGCCATTGCGAGCCAGCCTCAAACGTTCTTGGCGCGCTTTGTTCAACAACTGATCTCGAGACAAACAAGCACGCTGTGCGGGTTCAGCGTGCAGACATTGCCTTCTTTCTTTAGCTCAATTCTCTTCACCAGCTTTCTTTCACGGCAGATTTTTCACGTACCGAGGTCCCTCTCGAAAGAAGGCCCACCGAGAGGAATCTAGATAATTAATACTTTGACCGAGCAGTCTTTGAGTTAAAGATGGATTTTTGTAGCAACGTATGCATACGTTACTATGGTTTAAACAAGGACAGGAATGTTGATGAACATGCGGTTTAAATGGTTACTATGGTTTAAACCATGGTTTAAACCATGGTTTAAACAAGGACAGGAATGTTGACGAACATGCGGCGGTACTTAGTTTCATTTTAGAAAGTACCATATATGCAGTGATGTGGGGACGGCAACATTCGACGTCGCGCGACCACGGTGACTGAAAGGCAGTGACCAAATATAGTTTTCACACGGCCGTTGCTTCAGCACACAAAGTAACTCCAGCCGCGCAAAAACGTGGTTTCGTTTCACAGCATGACGGCATGGCTGGTACCCGGCACGGTAGCGTCGGAGCGTCTGCACACATCCGCGTCTATCGCTGAAAATATAAAAAAAGAGACGAGAGCCACAAGACGAGAGCGCGAAACGCGAGACGCCGGGAAACCATGCAAAACCGGGTGGACAGTTGATGCACGGTACTTTGTGTCAGGCGGCCGCTTGCGCCACATAACACACGTCTGCTCAATTACAGAACTCAGTTTAGTTTCGGTTTTGAAAGGCGACCTAAAATAGTCCTTTGGCGCAGGCTTGGCGCAGATTGCCCATATTTTGGCGAAATGTAGCAGGATGTAGCAGGGTTAGCCCCTTGGTGCAGTTTGGTGCAATTGGCGCAGCAATCACATCACTGTACTTTGTACTCCATATAGCTTCGCAGTTCTTTAAATTCCGACCGGCAAATGTTACGTCGGCCGTCTTGTTTACATCAGTCGTACGCCGGAAACACAAGCCTCCACGAATTTACCCGTTGCAGAATGTTTCACATGTGTACTAGAAGATGGCGCCACGGTCAAACACAATCATCATCATCGTTTACACGGTTGCGCCAATTTCACGATTCGATAAAATATGTCAAATTTCACGCACGGTTTCACGCAACGGACCAGCTGCACCGTTCGTGATTTCGGAACCGTGGGCTCGAAAAACGACTGCTAAAACTCCCTAATGTTGCTCGTATGGGACGGTGTCTTCCGAAAACCGTGACGTCGGGAAACAAAGTCACGGGAAAGGGTGTACGCACGCGCAAAGGATTGCAAAAAAAAAAAAAAGTTCAGGTTGCCGTGCAGCGACTCTAATAAATTTATGAACCCTCCTTATAACTGCGTGGATTTGGCTCGGGAACGTTCTACTCTCGCCCAGCTTGCGGTCTCCCTAATTTGTGAATCCTATTTGCAGGTCAAGGGCACCTAATTCTATGGCATCGTCTAAGATGACCCGTTCCCGCTGAATGCTCTGAACGGCTATTGGCAGAACACTCCGCTGAACACGGACCGCGCACAACCACATTGCACACATCTATTTTCCAGACAGATTTAGTGAATAAATTTTCCAGTTAAACATAGCAGAGATATTTTCCTCGCTAAATTAGGCGAAAAACGTTTTCCGCTAAACGGCACGCTGTCACGTGATGTCACAAAATCACGCGATACTTTGACTTCGTCAAGTGACGATGGGACGTTACGTGATATGGTCACGTGACGTCAGTGTCACCTGACGTCATGGTGTGAAACGAAGCCACAGCGTCACGCGATGTCACACTGTCGCGCGACTTCATGGTGACAGCACGCGACGCTGTGATGTCGCTTGTCAAAATGACGTCGCCAGAGAGGATCACGTGGCACCATGACGTCACGTGAAGTCAAGTGACACTGTAGCACATCACTTGACACCATGGCGTCACGTGACATTGTGACGTCATTGGAGGTGGTCACGTGACACCATGACCTTATGTGACGCTGACGTTGCGTGCTACAACCATCCCACGAGGAACACCCGGGCGACACCTCGCCTACAACGGCTGTCGCCGTAAAAACAAACATGCACCAGACGGACATTGCTCTGAACACACGGATGAACAAATACAAATAGCTGCCACGGAAAATCAGGCAAAAGGGGGCGGCCAACACTCTTTCGCAAATTCCTTGACTGATAATGCTCACAAAGCCAGTGTTTTCACGTCGCAGCTCGAGAAACGAAAATCTAAGCAAATCAAAAAGGTATTATGAGAATACGCGACGATCACATACACCTACCAAAAAGGACATCGGCGTCGATACGTCCGGCCGTTTCAGCAAGGAACCAGGGATTCGATCGAACGGCTCGATTTTTTCTCGGGGCTGAGACTAAAAGCATTGGGGGACGCGACACGGCAATAAACGCCGCTTGTACGACACTCATAGAAAGGTTGGGAGGAGGGAGGCGAACGGAAAGAGGGAAGCACTAACTAAAAAAGAGAAAGAGAACAGAGAGAGAGAGAGAGAAACAAAGGAGAAGAGAACAACGGCTGCGGAGTAGCAAGGAGTATGCGGAGTACGTTGGCTCGTGACGCTCGTGGAAGCGTGGCGTCTGCGGGAAATTCATTGCACCTCACGGGAGAAATGACGAGAGCGACCACCTGCTCGGTATCGTGATTGTCGTTTCGCGAAGCCCGACAACGTCATAAAATGGGCATAAAAGATACGCGTCGCGTAAACGCCCACGAAATCTGGCCGACGGCGTCGGTTCGATGAGGAAGTTCGTTATTGCCGACGTAAAACGTTTAAAAAATCGGGCTCTCTTTTCCTTATTTTCTTCTTTATTCTGCGGAGCTACTAAAAGAAGTGACGTATCTATGAAACGCGGCAGGCAGCACCGGTCCATCGCATGACGCGAAAATCTGCTCCTGTCGTGTAAATCGAGACACGAGATTTCCCTCGCAACGACGCCCCCAGCAAACAGAGCTCGCTGCACGTCACCGTTGGATCAGGTTCGATAAAGTCACTACATTATTTTGATGAGTTTTCGGAGCGCTCCGTCGAAACAAACTGGATCCTTTTAAAGAATTGATTCGTTTTCTTTCTGAGTATATTCCTTTTAAAACCATAATTGCTAATTCCTGTTCCCCATGGTTCAACTAAATGCTCTTAAAACTTTCTAAAAAAAAAAGCGCCCTTTTAAAGTTGTTAAAGCTACCCTCTGTCCAGTCCCTTGGCAGAAATACGCCGACGCTGCTGTTGCTTACGAGAATGCTATTAAAAACGCTAAGCTGACTATTCTATAACCAGACCTTCCCATCAATGTTACTATATAGTCCTCGACATTTTTGGAATGTTGCGTCTGGCCGCGATAAGTCGTCTCTCAATTCACTCAAGACTGTAGATGAATTTCGCATTGAAGAATCTTTGTGTGCTTCAATTTTTGATGAAGTTTTCATCAGGTGTTTTTCTAATCCCCACAGTATTACCAATCCACCTTATCATGCTAACAGTTTTTCGTTAATGGATCATATTGTTATCAACTGTGATGGTGTTTTGCAAATCATACATGGCCTTAAGCTGTCTTCATCCACTGTTACGGGCAAAATAAACTCAAAATTTCGAAAAGCAGCAAGTCAGTACACTTCTCTAATATTTACACGTATATTTAAACAATCACTGGACTTTGCAGTTTTACCAAATGACTGGAAAATTGGAAAGGTAATACCTCTATTCAAAGCTGGCGATAAGCACTCCCCTTATAATAACAGGCCAATCTCACTAACTAGCATTTCTACTGCTTATGATCAGGGATTGCAGGTGGACTGCATATTCCTTGATTTTTCAAAAGCATTTGACAAGGTATCTCACAGACTTTCTTTATAAACGAGGTAAACTAAACATTGATCTTAACGTGAGCTACTGGCTGGCAGCATTTTTAGCAGATCGTTCTCAGTTTGTAACCTGCAATGATATTGGGAACCGGCCCACTCGTCACAATCCCACTCGTCCCAGGACCAGTGTTGGACAAAATACTCGATAAAAGTATTTAAGTGAAGTTACTAAATACCTGCTTCATAAAGTATTTAAAATACTACTCAATTTACTTTCACTGTTAAGTATCTTGAGCAGAGTACAAATACTTAGAAATGTAATTCAATTACTTTTGAAGATACTTCCGCATTTCGTAATTTGTATCGACGTCGGTGACAACGACAATTATACAGCTGCACAAATCTGGGTTACCAGAATGGTTTATTATAACGCAACAACATAAAACGAAAAATAAAAAAGGTATCGTAGGGCTATTTGATGCAGTCCAACTAACTATAAGAAGCAGGATAATGTCACGAATGACAAATTATGAGGAGGCAAATAACTGAAGAAACTAAACGTCTAATGGGGCGAACTTGTTCCCAAAACAAAGTAGAGAAAGGCTAGCGTCGCAGGCGTCGACGTCGGCAAAACAGCAGGATCGAGCGCTAGAGCGAGACTGATCCCGGACCGCCACTCGGAGCACCTTTCGTTCCCGCGTGGGTTTCTGGAACATCCGGCGGAGAATGTTTGGTGCGTAGACCATTCGTAACTCGATCAGATGACAAGGTTCTCGAACTTACGTCAAGCTGGAAGAATAAATAAAAGAAGAGTTCGCTCCTGGTATCGAACCCGGAGCCTCGGCGCGATGGCCAAGCGCGGTAACCATTCGGCCACGCGCTCGCTCAGCAACGCGCGTGGCAATGTCACTGATAGATGTTACAAAACATTTCTGGGACAAGAAGAAAGAGGTCGCTTTAGCCAGAGCCTTGGCTTTAGCTATTGGGTAGAAGATCAGACCGTGGCGCCCCAAGCGGTTAACTTTAGAACTACATGGATGGGGACAACAAATACAATGACTCAGCGCTCGGCTGACTTAAACCAAACGCGGCGTCAGCGTTCGGCTGGAGTTCGCGTTCTCCGGTGAGGGGGAGGAGGGGCTCTTTTGTTAACACTACGGCCTGCATGAACAATGCATCATGCACGGTGCCCAGCTCAGCACAAAAGCCCAAGTGGGTCAAGCTCGCATCTTCTGACGACTGCTTTCGGAGAGATCCGGCACTTAACGTCACTTCACTAATTGTTGGTATTTTTACATCGCACTGTGCCCCACGCTCTATTAAAAAAAAAATGGCATGAACATGCCCGCAAGGCCTGTGGGCATGTGGACAGGCCTTGTGTTGGGGAAACACCAAGGTGGGGGGGGGGGGTGACAAACGGGTCAGAGCGCTTCGCGAATAGTGACATCGCTAAATATCACGTCCTGCGGCGCACCTTAGACGCATCGTTTAACTACAATCATAAACGAACATGGGATACGGACATGAGTGAATGAATAACAAAGAGAACCCACATAGTAGCCACGGCAGTGGTCGCACCTTCTTAAGTAGGTTGCGTTCAGAAAGGCACTCAATGTTGGGGGATACTTTGTTGGCATTTTGAGAGGTCATCCAGTTTCTCTGCTTATCAATGTTCGCTTACAGACAGTGTTCGCGAGAGCAATAGGTGACGGACTGACGACAAAAAGAAAAGAAACAAAAGAAAACCTCGACTCTTTGACCTAGCGGGGTCAAATATACAAAAAGCACAACAAAAATGTCTTTTATTGTGCTGTCCACTTCTCATTTTCTTTTATTTGTTCTAACTTCCGTAAAACCCCTTTTGTTTGAGGATTATTCGGGGAAACTCTGGGAAACCAAAGTGGCCTTTGGGAAGGCGAGGGAAAAACCTTCATTGTACGAACTTTGGGCTGAAATATGAGTCACAAAACGGCAAAAAAGCGATGTTTTCACGAGCTCAATCAAAGTCAACGTAGCTGATCACAGCTAGCAACAGGATTTGGTTGCTCAAAAGAATGGTCACGTTTGCTCCTGCCTAGCCCACGCCACTTCATACCAAAAAACTTGGAAAATGGCGGAATGTCAAAAATGTATTTAAGGTAATAAGTACAAGATACTCGGAATTGTAATTAAAATAGAGTATCAAATACTCTCGATCAAAAGTATTTGCAAATACCAAGATACCTCAAAAAGTATTTAAAATACAGTATCTTGAGTAGAGTATTTGAGATAGGCAGAAGCAGTGGCGTCACGAGGGCCTGCGGCACCCGGGGCGGTAGCCCGCCGCGACCCCCCCCCCCCCCACTCTCGCGTGGCCCACCGCGACTCCACCCCCCCCCCCCCCGCTCTCGTGGCCCGCTGCGACACCCCCCGAGCCCTGCACCCGGGGCGGTCCGCCCCCCCCCGCCCCCCCCCCCCCTTGTGACGCCACTGGGCAGAAGTCTGCCCAGGACGACTCGTCATAGGCCAACTAATCACACCGGCCTTCTGGTTCGGTCATGTCGTCTCAGGAACACTCGTCAAGTGGGCTCGCTCGTCAGCGGAACACTTGTCGCAAGATGACCGTACTTCGATAGGAACGCAGTCGGCCTTGCTTTTACCAAAATAACTGACCTCCTTTCTTTGAGCGATTTTGTTTGGTTCCACATTTTGAGCCCGACTTTGTGATGCGGTTAGGATATGGTATACTGATTGCGCACGCCGCCTACAAAGCGCAGAAGACTCGTTGGAATTTGTCGTCTTCGCAAGTACAACACCCAGATATGGAAGTCACGGAAACTCAGCTTGGTGCACCGATGCTACTCTACCAAGGATATTCGTATACTATTAGCAGAAATTGCAGTTCCAGCATTTAATATACACGTAGAAATAGAGAACCCGGCAAGTCGAAACTGACAACCGATGAGTCCATAAGCAGTATGATGGTCGAGACTGGAACATATACTCACGCCGGGTGTCCCAGAGAAGTTAATCTTCTGAACACACGCCAGGGCATGAAGGGAAAAGCCGGTAAGATGTTGTATTTTTGTTTTTTGCAGGTTGGAGAGCGAGACTTTGCAGTTTTTACCCTTTAGTTATAATTTTGTTTTAGCTAATAATATATTTTATTTAAGGAAACGGAAGTACCACGATCATTTTTAATATACAGGTTTTTTTTTTAAGTTTTACAGATTTGTTTTAAAAAAGGCTTGAAAGTTACACTTATGCGGTTTGTCCAGGTGAGTTTCATGGCAGAGGAGACAATATGTGTGTGGATAATCTTTGCGATAAGTTAGCTAATTAATTAAAGTTTGTTCATTAACAACATTTATCTAGTGAAAATACACACATGGCTTCATTTAGAAACATGTTGAGCACAATCGAAGACCACTATATCAGTCAATTATAGAACGACTTGAAGCTCATGAGAAACTTGAGGGCGCACCTAAGTTACCACTCTTGCAGCAGGCTCAAAGCAGTGGCAAAACGCGGATGATTAGATTATCATCGAGTTCCGCCACTGCTAGCTTTGCGCCTGCTGCACGAGGGGTAACTTTGGTGCGCCCTCGAGTTTCCCACAAGATTCAAGTCGTTCTAAAGTTGACTGATATAGTGGTTTTCGATTATGCTCAGTAAGTCTCTAATTAGAACCATATGTATGTTTTCACTTATTAAAAAAGTTAATTAACGAATTGTTATTAATTAGCCGACTTATCGTAAATATTAGCCATCCGTATAATGTCCCCCTGGCCGTATAGCTCACCTGCACGAACCGCATCAGTGGAACTTTCACGGCTTTTCTTAAAACAAATGTGTATAGCTTAAAAAAAAAAAACCTGTATAAAGCCAACTGCGGGGGTGCGGGGTTCCCACCCCAAAGGCAGAGCTTGCCGCCTAATGGCGTGGAAAAATGAGGGAGGTTCTACACATCGTTTACAATATACCTGTTATATTTATTTCACATTCAGCTCTAACTATATTCACGATAAGTAAATATTAGCTATTGTTTATATTTATACATTCCGAGGAATTGGTATTTTGCAAAGTATTACACACACACGCCTAGCCCGTAGTTTCTGTTTCACAGTATATAAATTAATGTGTTATGACGCGGCATGCATTTATTCTCTGCTTTATTTTAAGTCTCTCTAAGATTTCCGGGAATGCATGTCAAAATAATTATATTGCTAGCAATTCAAATTGTGGGTATTACTGTTTCAAATATTACTATTCCTTTGACGAAATCATAAATTGAGTTTTCATTTGCGAGAAAAAATGTTACTTCTGACGTTGTATAAAAATCAAGTCCTAATACGAGTATTCCGTGTGACGAGTATTCCCGCATAACAAAAATTCCTTGTACGAGAAGCTCTTCGACGGTTTGACCCACCGAACGAGTTTACCTATGACCACCTGGCCCGTGACGAGTGGGCTTGTGACGAGTTCCCCTAGACTCAATGGTATTAACTCCCCTTTGGCACCCGTTTCTTCTGGAGTGCCTAAGCGGTTTGTCTTAGGTCCATTAATCATGTCGTTTAACACCTCAAACTCTGGTGAAGAAAATCCCTGGTGAAAAAGCCATTTGTATGAGAAATTTCTTGTGTCCAATAAACACATATGAATCATACAAAATATATAAGAACATATAAGAACCATATAAGAACTATATAGGAACTATATAGGGAACTATATAAGATATGTAAGAACATATACGAATCATGTAAGAAACTGATAAGAAACTTCCCACAAGTTTCTTATATGATTTATATGTTCTTATATACCTTATATAGTTTTTATATGGTTCTTATATATCTTGTATGATTAATATGTGTTTATTGGACACAGAAACTTCTCATACAAGTGAGATTTTTCAATAGAGGTTAAGAACTTTTAGTTGAAGGAACAGACACAGAATGGAACGTCTCAAACTCAGCTAACTGGTTTATTTCTCAAGCAAACTCTATGTACAAAGGAGATCTCCAAGGAGATGTCCATGGTACATAGAGATCTTCACCAAGGAGATCTCTACACAGAAATCTCCTTTGGTGAAAGCATTCTCAAATGCAAAGACAATACACATTCACAAGAGACCAAGCGTTCAAACCCACAATACCATTATTGTCAACCACCTTCTACACCGATATCATTTTCAAACACAAAGTACATATACAAGAGGCCACGCGGTCAACCTATTATACAATGCCCTTTTCGTACCGGCACGCGTTTGTGTCATCGCGATTGCGTGATGCACGTTTAAAACCCCCAGGTTAGCGGTTGTACTGCAGTGGCTAAATTTCTCATCTACAGGTAAGCGACCGGTCACCCGTTGAGGCGTACCAACATCAGGGCTGTATAAACATACAAAGCAAGGAAATGTTTTAGCTCAGTTTGAGACGTTCCATTCTGTGTCTGTTCTTTCGTCAAAGAGGTCTTTATTTTCTTCACCGCAGTCTCAGGTGTTAAACGATATGATTAGCTACCACCAGCTCGCCTGCGCACTCAGTCGTTTCGCTATTACGTCCGTTACTTTTTTAATTTATATTAATTACTTGCCAAGTATTGTTTCCTCTTCATAGAATATTTGCTGATGGCTGTGCCCTATACCGAATAAAGTTTAATGATTCTGATTCGAAACAATTACACCATGATATAAATTCGATAACTAAATGGTGTGAAATGTGGTCAGTGAAACTAAATATTAATAAATGTAAATTATTGCGTGTAGCTCGTACACCTGCGTTTACTACTGCTTATAACCTTAAAAACACAACATTACAGCTTGTAGACTCGTACAAATATCTGGGCGTTATACTAACGTCTGATTTCCCCTGTAACGCCCATGTTACGTACGTGATTATTAACACCAGTCGCATACTTGGTTATCTCACACTTAAGTTATTCTTAGCTCCTTCATCATTAGTAAAGCTTTTTCTTTTTTTATATATAAAACATCGGCGCGTTTAATTTTAAATATGCAGCCTCCATCTCGAATCGCGGTACTACTTACCTTATTGACACACTAGAATTCATCCAGAACAAATCCGTACGTTTCATACTGACTAACTATAACCGCACCTCCGGTATAACATCAGTGAAAGACACCCTACATCTTCCTAGCCTCGCACATTGCCGCAGAATCTCAAACCTTTGTATCTTTCACAAAATCTTCCACCATAACTCTGCGCTCAGAAATTAGCTAATAGATCCTCCATCATTTGTTTCAGCAGGTCTTGATTACTACCCTAAGGTTGGCATCCTATTTCGTTGTTATACCACATTTTACTTATTATTCATTCCTAGAGTATCAAGTGATTGGAATACTCTACCCACATCCCTTGCATCAATTGTCGATTCCGCTGTTTTTTCTACTGCACTTGGTAAACATGTGTTTTCTTTTGCTTCATTATTGTTTCTGTGCTTCCGCTGTTTAACTGATGTATATTTTTTCCTATTGCTGTAAACATTAACATTTTTTCCTCCGTTTATATCTAAAAATAAAAAAAAAACACCACTTTTTTGTAATGCTTTTGGCCCTGAGGGTAAAATAATAAATAAATAAGCTAAGCTTCAGAATGATCCTTCATCCACCATGGACTGATGGATGCTGATGGCTGTACCCTTCATAACGGGCGGTAGATGGCGCCACGTTGTCTCCGTGCTTAATATCAGTGTTGCCAGTTGTCTGAGGCTTCATTTGAAATCGCAGAAAAGTTCTACAGTCGTAAAACGATCCGCGGCAGAGCAAAGCGATGTCGTCCAAGCTTCCCTTTCGGACACCGTGCTCAGAAAGTCGCATGTTCAAATCGTAACGATCGTCAACGGCGCCCGCTCCGCAATAAGCATCAAAATGGCGGTGCCACCAAGAAACTCGGAGGTGGAGTGTTGATACTCTAGGCGCAACTTATTTGTTGACTTTCTTGAAAAACGTATTAGAAGCGGAACTACACAGAACGCAAGCGTCATTGAGGAATAGCTGCCTCTTCAACCGAATAGCCGCAAGGAAGGTAACTTAGCGAGCAGATAAACAAAACCTAGAAAAGAAAGAAATAAAAACCCTGGTTTCTTAGTGTAGAATCAACGCTTGAACTTGCCTTTCTGTGACCCTGTGGTTCCCAGAATGTACACTTCCTTTCAATTTGTCAAAAGTATTGTGATCAAAACTTTATGCTTTGCCACTAGTCTGAACCAAAGCCTTTATAAGGGCTACGCTTCGTTTTGTCGAAACACTTATCGCACGTTTTGTGGACAACGTTTTATCGGCACACATTTCATGACAGCACGTATCGTCAGCACTGTGAGGTTTCGTAGAAATTGCTGGCTCCATTTCATTCGAAAAAATCTAATTCGCGAGCCCTAATCCTAGGATTCTAAACAGACCAAGCTACGCGTGGTCACCTCTCACTCCGCTCGGGGAAAATTTAATATCTCAGGACCGGTTTTGAACCCGGACTCATTGGAACACCCAGGAGTTGGGCAATCTATAAGCTACCATCCGGATGCCGGCGACCGTGGCGACATGTACGGAAATACGCCTTCGAAGGAAGTCGAAAGGTGTGTCGATGAAACAAACGCGGGAGACTTTCAATGGCAGGAACTGTTGACGAAAAGTCGTTGTGTCGACGAAACAATTTGTCCATGAAACGTCGTTCGACGAGCGGATTACCAAGACTTTTAGCGTACTGGTAGGCAGTGGCGTCACAAGGGGGGGGCGGGGGGGCGGGACCGCCCCGGGTGCAGCACTCAGGGGGTGTCGCGGCGGGCCACGAGAACGGGGGCGGGGGGAGTCGCGGCGGGCCACGCGAGAGCGGGGGGGGGGTGTCGCGGCGGGTTACCGCCCCGGGTGCTGCTGACCCTCGTTACGCCACTGCTGGTAGGTACGCCATAGAGGTACGGAGGGCTGGTTATAGGGGATCGCCGAGTGTGTTAGCGCATGCTCAGACGCAGCAAGTGGAGCGAAAGCTCATGCTGCAGAACCCAGGGATCCTGGGTTCAATCCCCGCCCCTGCCCGTTTCAAACTGGATGAACATTGTACCGGCGTGCGGTCATGTTGTCTCTGCTGCACGATGCGCGTTAGAGACCCCAGGCTAGCAGTGGTGCCGCACTAATTAAATGTATCATCTACAGCGTAAACCGGTGGCACCGCACCTCAAAGGCAGACTGACCTTACGACTGCCATAAACATGAACGACAATTGTTTTTGTTTTTTTGCCGTTGTAGTTTATTTTGTTTGGGATAGTGCTGCAGCGAAGGCTGGGAGCCCGTTTACTAATAGGGAGTGTTCACTGGAGGCCAAAGCTGTGTACACGACTACTGAGCGCGTGCTGATGGCAAGCTTCCACAGTTCTTTCGCAACGTGCCTTCCACACCATGAAGATTGCCGGTCTTGGCAGCCTATTAATGTGAGCTCATTCTGAACGTGCGCTCTTAACAGCGCCCTCAAATCGACGTCCAGTGAATACTTTGGCAGTCGCTAATTCTGATGCTCGAGTGTGAGCTCAGCCCAGCTGTGTCCTCAAGCAAGGAGCTCGCCCTTGTTGCCTTCGCCATCAGCTGAGTTCAGACTTTGAAAGATGTAATGCTAAAGCTCCCGACAGAATGAGAACGGCACGGCATCTCTCTCTTTCGGGTGACCGGCCTTTCCATCACGTTGCCTTCTACCATGCTTTGGCTCCACGCGCATGCGCGCTCGAAGCTCACGAGACACCCCAACGTTTTGGGAAGGTAGGAATGCGCGCAATGGAGGAAGGGACGACTGAAAGACCTCCCTGCAGCTCTCATCTTGTCTGTGGTTTCATACTCGTATATTCACCTCGAGAACCGTACTAAGAAATGTCCGGTTCCTCATGGAACGTTACTCATTTCCTCTTTCATGTGTTGAATTAAGGTGGACTTAAGATGCAACTAGGTTCATTTTAGATTAGCTCCAGGTTATTTTGTTAAGGCGTACTCGTTTCAAACGCCAAAAACATCGTTTCCTCCTTCGACCATCAACACTTGTAATATCTAGTTCGCATAACCGATGAATAATGCGCATTACGTCATTTATTTGTAATGTGACAACGACAGTAGCGGTTTTTACTTGACGGGACAACCTTTTGGAACTTTGTCTCATTCAAAAGTCAGAAGCCATTTTTATAGCTGCTGAATCGTCTGTGCGAGTGGGCACCTTTTGAAGCTTAAAATTTTCCCAAAACAAATGTTGTTTAATATTTGAGTCTGCACCGAAGTAAAGGAGGACTGGATGGTTGAGTTCATACGTCGGAGCCTATGTGTCCTGTATAATTTATCCGCATGGCGGTGCCGGCCTCTGGTGGCATTGACAACGGACCTCGAAAAAGGAACATCTTGAAACGATCTATGGGTGAACTTTTTTTATATAGAGTGGTTTTGTGCGCACGTATTTCGCCTCGCTTTTATTCTTGTAGACATCTTCAATAATCGCGAAGTACCCAGCTACATTTTGAAGTGGCCCACGTGCCAATTTATTTGTACATACACACGGCGTAAGTGGACGTGCGGCTGTAGAGGCCTACATTGTTTTATTTTTTGTTTACATATACTAAATTATTCCGACGCGTGAATGTCACTTTTACAGCACTAGGGCTCCGCGCAGCGCCCCCTCACCACAAGCGAAAAGCAGCGCCTGCGTCGACAAACTCCGGACAAACATTGCCAGGTTGTATTTTCTATAAAGAAATCAATCTTCGTGTACGTCCGCTATCTAATTCCAAAACCGTCGTTCCTTTTCGCATTTCATGATCCTGTATCTCGCTATTTCGTATTACTAAAATAAAAAGCGTCCCAGAAAAAACAAATTAAAAAAATACACCGCCGTGAATTATATATGTAGGCACCGGCCACTGTGTACGATTACGCACAAAGGCGAGCATGCGGAGGACGGGATACGCCTAGCACCAATATAGAGGCAAGTCTAGAGAAAATGGACGTTTAAAAAACAGAAGCGCAGCACGTCAGCCTCTGCAGCCCCGGGCGAGCCCTTTAACTGCTATAAGCAACGAGCAAAGCACAAGCCGTGCGGACGGACGAAAAAGATTGAGCGACCCTCATTTCATCGTGAATATTGAGGCGTGCGCATTGGTAGACGTCTCGAAACGTCGGAGTGAAAATTGAGAGGACTGCGGGACTCTCGAGACATTCCAAAGATGAAAATAAGTAATACATTTTGTATTCAGCTCAATAAGAACAGCAAAAAAAAAAAAAAAAGGTTTTTGTTTCTTGCGGAGCACAATAAATTTCCCCTTTACCAAGTAAATCAATAATCGTTATTAGTTAACAGTTAGACAGGGCTGCGGAGTGCGAGGTTTTCCATTTAGGCTGTACCATCTGGATGACCCCTGGGAGACACGAGGGTCTTCCAGGTGGCACAGCGTGTAACAGAAGCATAGAGTAAATGTATATGCTCCGCTTGTGGAGCGGCAGAGTATCGCAACGGTCTCAAATTTTAATGCCAAGACATTAACTGTCTCACGAAGCGAACCGGCGTTATCAGCCTTTGAAGCCACGCCAAACGGCACCTAAATTCCCTCTCCCTGGAGCGAAGCCTGTAGTCTGTAGCAGGCGCCCCATTGGCTGGCGCGCGGCGTAGTTCCAAGCGAACGCCATCCCACAGAGAAGCCCTCTCCATGGCGCAACGGCCCGGCCGCCTGTAATGGCCAATTCACACGACAGACTGATCTGCGGACGAATTGATCACGTGACGACATGTCCGCGGATCGTCCGTCTCCCAAGCGCATCCACACGAGGGACACGACGAGCAGACGCCAGCGAGGACGGACCGAACCTGTTCGCCACCCCACAGTGCCGCGAAACTCCAACATCGCACTGTGGCACCGTTGTCCAAGAGAGAAATCGACGTTTGCTACCGCGATAATAAATCGTACGCCGCTGTTACGTACAGATCGAGACAAAACACCGTGATAGGCTTCGCGCGAAGCGCCACAAGCTTTACTGACCCAAAGCATGAGAGTGACACAGGCATGGTCCTGCTCGAGAAGGGTTCCGCGTAGAAGCGACGAAGTTCTGGGCTCGCGGAGGGGCGTTCGAAGATGCCTTCACGCACTCCGCGCTCGTGCACAACACTCAAGTACACCACAGCCACAAGAGAGGTCTTGCTCGGTGAAATCCTGATTGGACGTGCAAGAATTATCGCGGCGTGCTAGACGAGTTTTGACGGGAGCTTCTTGACGCGGACCCGGAGGAGTACCGGAACCTGCGTCGCGTCAGCCAGACAAGTTTCTGCAGTTTCTTTCACACGTGAAACCAAGAAACGCGCGACAAAATGAACCAGCGAACGCACAACACACAACGATGCGCCATTTTTGTTTTCATCGCCCAGAAACAAAACAAAAAAGAGAAAACAATGTACCGTTGCCAGACTAAACGCTTTTCAAGTCGATCTCCCGCTAAAAGTCCGCGAGTGAAAAAGGCGCTCGACTTTATCAGTCCGCGCGTCCGCGGACGAGGCGCGGATCGCAGGAATCGGTGACGTGCCGGTCACGTGGTACACGGTCCGCGGACGAAAATCGCGATTCGGTCCGTCGTGTGAATCGGCTATAAGGAGGAGCGGCCGGCCGCTCAGCCAGCAGGCAAGCAGCAGAGCCCGCTTGGGCAGATTCCGGAGAGGTCGTAGGCCGAGCCTCCGCAGCGCGCAGCTTGTAGGAACACACTACGTATACGAATGCTTTCGCATTCCGACACGTTAGCAGTCTTAAGTGCCATTGTAGTTTTTTCACTCTAAGTATTGAGGGAGAAAGAGCCGTCGTCCTTGCAGGATGCGCAACAGGCACAACGACATGAAGTGATGATCACCGCGCAGGCGACGTCGCGCATCTCCCGGGTCTCTGGAAGCATGGGCGCGCGGGCTCGGTCTTCATGGTTGTCATGGCACCTGCTGCCGCACTGCCTCAGAAACCGCCCCCGTTATAAAAAGAACAAAATCAAAGATATCGAAGTGACACGCACAATGCCCGAAGG
>JAZHYW010005886.1:0-41672 GCA_037355805.1 Ixodes ricinus
GGTCCCACGGCAGCCATCTTGAACAAGGCGTTAGTTCAACCAATAGATGGCGACACGCACCCGTGGGGTGGCCGAAACATTGGTTCACGGTGGGATGGCTCTGAGCACCATCACGTTCCCCGTGGCCTTGCTCGCGCCGCTGCCAGCTGTGCTCAGCTGGCTCAATAGCGTGGCTCCAGCAAACGCATGTATGCGAGAATGTCAGGCTTTGTATAAATTGTTCTCTGATATAGGGAGATGCGGTTCGGCGGTTGTCACGGGCTTTCGCAATAAATCTTACCAAGAAGGAATCAATTGTTGATTGACGTGTCAATATTCTTTCAATGAAAACTTCTTCTGCAGGAATGCACGCTCAGTAGACTCAATCTTCCAAGGCACTGGATCCTGGGAAAGTAGCGCCATTGCCTTCCCTACCTGCTAGCCGGACACAAACGGATACTAACATACAGACGACCCAAACCTCGCAAGGCGATTGGCTAATCGGTCTGGTTAGAAAATTTTATTTACAACAGTGGTGTCATGCCTAGAACAAAACCAAAAACCGAAAACGCGCTATGTACAGTATATACAGGCTCTACAATTCACAAACCAAGTTAGCCAACCCCGCGCCTAAGGCGCGGGCACGCGCCCGCTGCCCGGCAAAGCGCCCGTCCGCGCGATCACTCGCGCAATGAGACACGATCCGGTACCGCGCTCGCACGCCCCGTCCCTGTGACGCCTCAAAGAGAGGGCCGCATCGCGTGACGTTCTTTCTTTCTACGCTTAACGCGGTCTAGATATGATCGACGTATTGAAATCGCAGTTCGATGCGAGAGTTGTGCACGTGGAGGTATCGGCAGGACCAGCGCCGCAGGAACTCCTGCTCTCCGAGAAGGAACAGTTGCGCCTCGAGGTGCGACACGAGCTCCCGCCGTAGCCTGAACAAGAGCGGCCAGAGCGCGCGCAACCTCCGTCCCTGTCCCACGGCGCTGCACCGGTTTTGCCACAGGACGTACTCGCTCGCGGCGAGCAGAAGGCACGCGAAGAGCCCCGAAGGACAGCGTCCGCGTAGGAGGTACAGTGCCACACCCAGCCCCCGGAAACTAGCGCGAACCACCCGCCAGAACGGGCGCGTCACCACACACTCCGACACAACGTGCACGTTCGTCTCTCGGGTGTCGCAGTTCGGGCACTTATCAGTGCGACACACGCCCCACCGAAGTAGGCGGTCTCGTGTGGGAAGCACTCCCCAGCCGCGCTGCCACTCGAAGTCTCGCAGGTGTCCTGGAAGGTTGGAGGAGGTGAGGCGAACCCATGGGAACGAATCCGAGAGTCCGATCTGCACGGGAGTGAGCTGTGGTTCCAACAGGGTTTGGGCGAGGCGTGACGCTGGTGTTGTCGTGATGTCCGATTGTGGCGCCTGCTCCACTAGGCGGCGGTGCAATTGAAGCGCTTTCCAGTAAGCCGGGGGCGGTGTCTCAGCACAGGCACCCGACGGGCCGGTGAGGTCGACGCCCAGGTCTCGGCGGGAGTGCCCCACGAAGTAGAGAGCGAGAGATCTGGCCGGGTTCTCAGCTTCGTGCAGGATCATGAGCATGGTCTTGAGCTGGAGTATCGCGGCCGTGCCATCCACGCAGGGGAAGCCCCATCCTCCTTTCTCGCGCGGGAGGGAGAGCACTTGACGGGTGACGAGTTCGGTTTTTTCCGCCCAGAAGAACCTGAACAGAGAACTTCGCACTTGGCTGATGAAGCTTCGCGGTGGTACCACCACCTGCGCTAGGTACCAGAGGCGCCCGCAGAAGACCGAGTGGGCCAGGTACCGGCGCTCGGCCATGGGGAGAGCGTAGTCGCGGGCACGATCCACACTTGCCGTGATGTCGCGCGCAAGGCGGGTCCACATCTCGGGCGAGGTTCCCATCGCGTTGTACGTTACGCCCAGGATCTTCACCACGGCAGTCGCCGGGAGCGGGGAGGCTGGGTCTGGTGGGCAGTTGACCCACAACGCTTTGCTCTTTCGCTCGTTGAGGCGTGCGCCTGAGAGCGAGCCGTACGTCGTGAAGACCTGAAGCGCCGCGCCAAGGTCGTCAGCGTCGCGTAGGTACAGGGTGATGTCGTCGGCGTACGCAGTCGCCTTCACCTCGCCGCTGCCGGGGAGAGGGAGGCCGCGCACCAGAGAGCACCGGTCGATGTTGGTGAGGAACGGCTCGAGCGACAGGACGAAGAGGAGCGGCGAGAGTGGGCAGCCCTGGCGTACGCCTCGCGTGACGGGGAAGCTGGCCACCACGCTGCCGTCCACGCACAGATCACTCTTCATGCCAGCGTACAGGACCTCGAAGAGGCGGACACCCTCTGGGGGAAACCGAAGGCGTCGAGCGTGGCGAAAAGGAAAGGGTGCTCAACCCGGTCGAACGCTTTCGCCTGGTCCAGGGAGGCGATCAAACCCCTGGCGCAGCGGGAGTTCGTGTAGTGAAGCACGTCTCTCGTGAGTGATGACAGTGTGTGGACGCTGCGGCCCACAACCGAACACGTCTGGCGCGTTGTTACAATGTCCGGGAGGATGTCATGCAGCCGTTGTGCAAGCAGCGAAGCGAGCAGCTTGTAACTTGCGTTGAGCAAAGTGATGGGTCGCCACGCCCCTGGGTCGCTGGGGTCTCCTCCCTCTTTGGGCAACAGGATTATCCTGCCCTGCCGGAAGGACTCCGGCAGGCGGAGCTCCGTGAAGAAGGTGCGGAGGACTGCACAGACATGCTCCCCCAGCACATCCCAGAATGTGCGGTAAAACTCGGTCGGAAATCCATCCGGGCCCGGCGCAGATCCAGTCTTCATTTTCAGGAGGGCGTTGTGAACCTCCTCTGCATTGGGAGGCTTGAAGAACTGATCGCCAGTGGTGGGTGGAACTTTGGGGAGGTCGTGCAAGAAAGGATGCGTGGCCAGGGTCGCGCGGTCTATCGTTGACTCCGAAGTCGCCAGGGCCTCGAAGTGGGAGCTGAAGCTTGGGACAGAAGGTTGCCCAGGCGGAGGCGTCGATGGAGGAACTGGAAAGGGCGGGACTCGCCGCTCCTTCACCTGTGTGCGGTGTGTGTAGCGAAGCACTTCGGGGTGGAAGGAGGGTCCGCCCCTCCCCTGAAGAACTGTCGCTGCTGTCGTCGACGCTCGTAGTAGGCGTTGGTATCGGTCGAGGAGCTGCGACAGGTAGCCCCTCATAAGGGGAGTCCCAGCGCCCCCGCGACGTACGATGCGGATTCGCAGCGAGGTGTCGCGGAGCTCTTCCACTTGCCGCTGGCGCAGGGCACGGCCCTCCGCCACACACGCCACCCGCCAGGTTTCCAGAAGGTGGTCCCAGTTCGCTGGATCTGGCGTCACTCCAAGGAGAGACCGGCGCAAAACTTCTTTCAGGCGGTCGCGGCTCGTCGGGTCCCGCAGGACGCGGGGGTCCAAACGCCAGAAACGTTGGTGCCCGGTCGAGGGAGCCAGACTGAGCTCCGCGAGCACTGGCCGGTGGTCTGAGACGTAACCTATGGCGGGTGGGAAGTCCACAGCCCCACAAGCTTGAACGGCTGAGGCCAGGCTCTCGGTGACGTAGACCCTGTCCAGGCGGCTGCTTGACCCACCACGTCGCCAGGTGTGCTCGAAAGTGGCGCCGTGGAGAAGGGTCCAGCAGTCCACCAAGTCGAAATGTCCAATCAGCCGTCTCAATTCGCGGGCGTTCCACGTACTGCGGCCGTACCCTGGTCCCCTGACGTCGCGCCGGGAGTCGACGACGCAGTTGAAATCGCCGAGTACCAGGCAGTGGCGCGCGTCGAGGAGGTGAACATCCAAGTTCTTGTAGAATGCCGTGGAGTGCGAGCGTTGTGCCGGGGCGTAAACACACACAATGCGAAAACGGGCGGCGTCCAGGAAAAAATCGAATGTGATGAATCGGCCATCGGGGTCAAAGCAGCACGAGCTTTGCCGCATGAACGCGCGATTAAAAATAATAATTCCTACCCCCGAGAACCGGGTAGTAGCAAAAGAGAAAAAACAATCCACTGCATAACGTTGCTTGAAGAGGGTGACGTCACGTTGCCTAACGAAATTTGTCTCCTGGAGAAAGAGGAGGTCGCAACCGACGGTCCGGGCAAGCTGGAGAACCTCAACCTGTTTGGTCGCACTGCGGAACCCCTGGACATTCAGGGTGAGGACCCGTAGCCGTGCGAAGGGGAGGAAAAGAAGTCACCGGCTCTTCGTTAATCCGAGGGTGTTTCGGACGATGGCTGGCTGCTGGGGCTTCCAGTGGGCGAAGAGAAGTCGTTCCGTAAGCGTTTAAGGCGAGCTGCGGCGGATGGGATGCCTTGCGGGGTCGCGAACTCGTCGCTGCTGGAAAGGACACGCTTCCCCTCCTCAGCACCGCCATGACGGCTGCGACTGCGGCTGCGAAGTCTCCGTGGTTCCAGGCTTGCGTTGCGGCGTCGTTCTCGGAAACGCGGTCTTGAGCGGGTTTCCACTTCCTCGGCGGCATTCCCGGCGGTCTCGTTGATTACGAGGCGCTCCTCGTCCGAGCCCTCCGTGAGGTCGCTCCAGTTGAGGGTCGGGCTGGACTGAAATTCCGGAGCAGTCGGGGACTCGAGTTGTACCGGCGCTTCCTCGGAGCGGGAGCTCGTGGGGAGTGGAACGCTGGTCTCAGCGTCGTTTAAAGTTGTGGTTGCCGGCGCGTTCGAAAGCATGGCTGCTGGCGCGTTCGAATCTTCACCTGTGGCCATGGAGGTAGCCGGCTCGGGCTGGGGTGTCGTCGAATCGAGCTCAGGCGAGGTTGTCTCGGTGGACTCGGACGGGGAGGGCACGGTAGACTCGGTAGGGCCGACGGCGGGTGTCGGAGCGGGTGCGTTCGACGCTGCAGGTGAAGGGGTAGCAGGGGGTCCATCCCGAGGGGTCGATGCCAGGGCCGGGAACTCGTTCAGGCTTTGGCCGGCCACAGATGAGTAGGTGCGACGTTGGGTGCAGTCCACCGTCGCGTGGGCCGCCCCGCAACGTCCGCAACCGGCCGCGCATCCGGCGGAGTCGTGGCCGAAAGCGGCGCAGCGGGTGCAGTAGGGCACATTGCAGGCCGCCTTGATGTGGCCCTCCCGCTGGCACCGTCGGCATACGCGTCGGAGGCCGCGGTAGTCAAAGGTTGCCCGATGGCCGGAGACGCGGAGGAAATTCGGAACAGGCGTCGACTCTTTCATCTCCATGCGTATGTAGCGCGTGCCCGTCCGCAGGGTGGGGTGGTCTTGATACACTCCAAAACGGATGTCCAGGACCTTCCCGTAAGGCGCGAGGGCAGCGGCGAGAGCTTCGCTCTTCACGTAGACCGGCAAGAAGAGGCACGTAATGGCGGTTACTTGCGGTCCGACGGGGACGATTGGAACGAGGGTTCCACCGATGCTCAGGGCGCCGGCGTTGACGATGCGGCTCATGGCCGACGACGAGGTGACGGACAATTGGAAGTTGGTCGCTCCCAGGTGTTGCACAGAAAACAATTCGGCGGTGCCGACAATGCCCGTGGCCGCGTCGAAGATCGAATCCACAGACGCGCCCGGCGGGCAGGAGACATCGAAGGTCAGAGCCTTCGTTGGCTGGGGGAGACGCTGGGTGCATGACGCACCTGAAGCAACCCCGGCCAGAGACGACCGGTCCGGGGTTGTAGACGAATAGAACGTTGGACCGAGAACAGATACGATGGTCTACGTTGCCATGGAAATCGCCATCTTGGTCCATTTAAATCTTCGAAGCTTCCAGAGGGTCGTTCTAAACCAGTCGCGCCAAGATCACCATGGAGCATCATCGTACTGGAAGCGTTCCTCGCCAATATAAGAGTCTTTGGCACTTTGTATGCGATCAACTTATTAATCATGCCCATCTCCATGGATCTCTTACAATTATATTGTTCTTCTTGCGTATTTCAAGACAGTAAACTTATTTTTCAGTGCCTCCAAGCACCGACACAGCATCTGGTGGTGGTACGAAGGTGTACGCTTGTTTCGCCGGTGTGTGGTTAGCAAAATCTCGGTATACAAAAAACGACTCCATAAAGCTACCCGTCACCAGCGAATCTAGATCGGCTCACCAAGAACGGAGGGGTCAAGGAGAAATTGCTCATTTCACGGACCAAGATGGCGACCACACGGGGAGCTTGGCGTTACTTTCCCAGGATCCAGTGACTTTAAATCTTCCAAGACACCAATGGAAGCGGACGTCAAGTAAACTGCTTCGTAATTTACGGTACTTACCTCACAATTATAATGACGACCGAAAAGTGACATAACGAAATATTGTGTTTCACTGGATCCGGAAGATTTTGTAAAGGTTTGTTACATTATAGTTCCCAGAAAACAAACGCCGTTGCAATATTTTCGGAAGTACCGACACATATAATGTTGTAAGTACAGCTTAGGAGGAGTATGATGAAAACCATCAGAATAAATAGGAAGACGTTTATTTGCAATAAAGACGCTATGAATGAACGGCGTTTAGCGACGGCAAGTTATGAGCGTGTGGGAATTTATAAGCTCACGCGATTGCTAACTATGGACATGCGGACAATGACGACCTGTTTTGTCGGGAGATGGAGTAGCGGTGATGACCTGATATCGGACGACTCGTGGCAGACGAACAAGCAAGTTTCTTCTCAGCGAATGGCAAGCGTCCAGTGTAAAGCACAGCACGTGGCTACCGACGTTGTCGACGTTTCGAACACTTATCGCTTTCGACAAAAGTGCTGGCACCTGGGCTAACTTTGTGGAAAGAGTCGAAGGCTTCCTCGAGTCCACCGCACCATGAACTGTAACTGAAAACGATCCACTATTCAGTCTGTGGGTGGCGAAACGTATCCGCATCTGCGGAGTCATGGTCGATGCGTACTCTAAGTGGTTGGAAGTTTACACGATGCCTGCCACGATCCGTACAAACGCGTCACTGACGTTCTACGCTCTCCTTTCCCTACTTCTGCCCTACCGAAAATACTTTTCTCTGATAACGCGCCAAATCTTGCTTCAAATAAAATAAACAAGTCCCCCCCCCCAAAAAAAAACAAAAAAAAACTGCATCAGGCATCACATTAGTCCACCATACCATCCTGCAACTAACGGGCAAGCAGACCAGATGGTGTGCGAAACGAAGAAAGCCCTCTTGAAGCTTACGGAAGAAGCAGTTCAGTGAAGAATCGCCAGGTTCTTGTTCCAGCAGCACGCGACGGTCTCATCTTACACGGTAAAAACACCCGCCGAAGCAATGTTCGGCGGACGGAGAGCCACACCCCTCGATCTCATGATTCTATGGCCATGAATGAAGATCGAGAGATTCCCAGATCGGGAGTAATGGCAGATTATTCGGTCGGACAAATCGTCTACGTGAGGAATTTCAGCGGAAGTCGGGCCTTCCATGTAAAACTTGAATAGAAAAGGCTCTATGGTTGACAAGAAGGTGTCATCCCTCTGAATACGTTGGATATCAATGCCCTTGAGCGTAAATATAGCGAAATCACAAAACTCTTATTGTGTATTGTGTAACTGCCCTTGTATTTGGTAGTAGAGGCTGTGGTGGTGATTTGGACCTTTCACACCAGGCTCCTTTTTCTTATTTTTCGCCTCATACTCTTTTGCGGTTTCAGTAGGCTTCAAGAATCTTTTGGAACGGGGACACTTTACGTCAACGAGGCCATTTGTTCCAAGTAGTAAATCAGGGAATGCTGCTAGAAGTCCGTCCTTCATATTAACGAATAAGCCGCACTTCTGCGCATTGCAGTTTTCCTGTTCCACTTACAGTTCTAAAGCAGCATCCTCATTGATTCTACCATATTCTGTTGCGGGTGAGAAAAGGTCTTTGGGTACACGATACTTGAAACAAGTCTGGCACTGTACGTTGTGGTTCGGCACCCACTAATATCGTCGTCATTATAGAGCCTCATAATTTAATCATTACCTCGTCACCTCAAATTGCTCTTCATCAACAGTAAGTACAATAGGCTACCGCCATATTACAATCCAAGAATTGAAAAATTGAGTCGTTCACTCCTTCAATATGTTTATTATTTATATAATGTTATTCCGTTACATTACCTTGAGACGATCGACGTCCATCGTCGATCTTCAAATACTTATATAAAGGGGGGGGGCGATCGGTGGCCGAGTGCATGTTTAGCGCACACCAGCTCGGAGCACGTGGAGCGAAAGCTCGCGCTGCGGAACCCACACCGCCCCTGCCCGTTTCGATCTGGAAGAGCATCATACCGGCGTGCGGTCGTGTATCACTACTGCGTGGTGCACGTTAAAGACCCCAGGTTTGCGGTTGTACCGCACTGGCTAAATTGCTCATCTACACCTGAGACACCAGACGCCCACTAAGGCAGACTCACTTCCGGCTGTATAAACATACACACAACAATTTGCAATTAGACGCACAATCACAAAAATTACACCATCTTCCCGAGGGGAACCATGGGGTGATGCGGAGCATCGCGGATCGTTATTAACGGTGGTAATAACGGTGTTAGTAACGTTGTTAGTAACGTTGTTAACTTGCGTGTTATTACGTTGTTAACTTGCGAATGGACGCCGCTTCTCGTTGCCGTAGTTCAGGGTCTGCCGCTCGCTTCAAGCGTTTGCGCTCAGCGTCGCGTGCCCTTCGCTGCGCAGCTTTGTCTTCAGTGGACGTACCGTTGCTGTTAGTTTGTGGGGTGGTGCTGACGCTTGCTTGCGCCAACCCACTAACTGACGGGACTGTTGCTTCCATCACACTTCATCGGAAGAACGGAGTGAAGTGGAGTCAACAGCGCTGAACTGAACGCGCGCAGCGCGCTACCGCTGCTTATATTCACACTTGAAGGAGAGGAGACTAGAGGAGGAGAGTTGCACATGCGCGCGCGGTGTGAGTAGAAGCGAACGCACGCGAAGTGCACGCAGCTGGTGGAGAGAGAGAGCGGAGAGAGTAACGCGCAGCTGTTGGAGAGAGGGAAGGAGGAGAGTTGCGCATGCGTAGTGTGAGTGCGGACTACGACGCCGACGCCGCGGGACATAGACCCGAGCAAGAGGTGCTCCGCATCTAAAAACACAGCGTGCCGCCTCTTTTCTTTGGACCGTCTTTTTTTTAACCAGCGCAAGCTCGCGCGTTCTCTCTCTTGAGACGGTTAGAACTAACGTTGATTAGAACAGTCGCACATAAAACCCGCGTTTCTCCTACCCGGCCGCTTCCTCCTCTCATTATGTGTAGGTGGTTAAAACTAAATAAGCTATAATGATGGTGTATTATTCATATTTAGTTTCAGTTTCAGTCAGGGGAAAGGAGGTTCGCGGGAAGTAGGGCCAATAAATGAGCTGCGCTTAGAGTATCGGCACTCTCTTCCCCGACAGTGTTGTGGGCGCCGCCATTTTGGTGCTTGTGCAGAGCAGGCGCAACTGCCGATCGTCATGATTCAAAATTGCGACTTCCTCTGCATTAGATTCGGTGTTAGGAAGCTCGTGTAATATTGCTTTGCTTTGTCGCAAACTGTTTAAAGTGGAGGACGGAAAAGCGTTTCTTGTGATTTCAGATACAGCTTCAAATAACTGGCAACCATGATTTTAAGCCACAATATGGCCAGGTGTCGCTACTCTGAAGCGTACCTTATTTGATGACACTATTCATGTCCTTGTTCAAGAAGCTTGTAAAACCTGGAGGGGCCATGACGTGAGCCCCGTGGATTCCACAAGCCACTACTTTTTGACACCTGCCTCTTCCTCACTGTTCCCGCTAGTGCCAGTAAATTAGCTACGCTTCAGAGTAACGACACTTGGCCATATTGTGGCTTAAAATCATGGTTGCCAGTTATCTGAAGCTTTATCTAAAATCACAGGAAACGCTTTTTCGTCTTCCACGAATGTTTAAACAACCCGCGACAGAGCATAGCAATCATGCATCAGCTTCCTAGCACCGCATCTAATGCAGAAGAAGTCGCACTTCTGGATCATGACGATCGGCAGTTGCGTTTCCTCTGCACAAGACCCAAAATGGCGGCGCCCAAAACAATTTTGGAGAACGGAGTGCCGATACTTTAAGCGCAGCTCATTTCGTGACTCTAGGCATGAAGTGAACTCGGGTGTATTCTTTCCCTCTTCGTCTTTATCGTTTATTGATTTCAATTATATCGAATAATGAACACTTTATATCACGCTACGCTTGTGTAATTATTTGTCTTAGATTTATTAACCTGACCCAGTACTTAAACCATTCATTTATCGATAGTAAATCTTCCAATATATTTTTTTAATGTGAAGGTAAAAAGACACGGAGATTGATGATGATACAGACGCGAACGCCACCCTCGAAAATTTTTTGAACTTAGAAATCAGCAGTTTTCTCTGCCATCCGCCAGGTAGCGCAACAAAACACCCAAACAGTTTTTAATTGTTTTTAAAATTAGCTCAGCTCTACAACTATCAAGAAACCAAAGCAAGATCATTGGGAAAATCTAATACATCGCAATGTATATCTATTCCATACAATAAATGTTATTAGATGCCAATAAATATGTTTGATGTCCAAAAAAGATGTGCGTCAAAAACAGGTAAGTTTGAAGGGCTCCCGGAGCGTTATGACTTTGAAAATAAAAAAAGCCACCGTCCACCTCTTGGGCAACTATTGTAGTTCTAAATGTTATAAAAGATTTTACCATAGTTTAATTATTTACTCAGCGGCATTTGAATTACGATGACTCGAAGCACAAAAAAGTGCTACGTTTGGTATAGAATATCTAAACAAAAAAATTTTACACAACATTAATTTTTTTTCTGCATATTACCAATTATAAGCACTACATCTGTAGCTAATTTCATTTCCCTAGCGTTTGTCTTTAAAAACATATTTGTGCTGAAAAATGTCAATTTTAGGGCAATATTTGGAGAGCTGAAAAAAACAAAGTAGTGCAAATAACAAAAAAGTATACCGTTACATTCTCCTCCGACATCATCTTAACAAAACTGTTTTATTGGAACCGTGTTATCTTTAATGAATCGTTCATAAAACATGAACCAGCGGAGCAAGTGAGGGTCCGCGCCATCATATTTGCAACGCTACAAATGCGCATGGACAGTATAAACCAACACATAGATAATATCAAATGAAAGAGGATTGCATTGCCTTTCGAATGACATCAATCCCACAAAACAGTATTTAAAAGGAGATGAGTAATGACCTGCCAAAAAGTACCTAAACTGCCACATTCAGTGGACCGAGGCCTTAACGACACCTTCTGCATGCCTAGCGATTTTTTTATTTGCTGTAGAGATGGCTGGTTCACTTACATCTTGCGGACGTCATTTTTTTCTGCTATGTGTTGTTGCGCAGGGCCGCATCGCTTGCCGTGTTTGTGCAGGCTTAAAGAAAAATGAAATAATGTACGTCGATATGTTTGTCACGGCGTGGAGAACAATCTGGATTTGTTTCTGTGGTTTTGTCTTTATATGCAGTGCCTGTTACTGCTGATCCGTTTTTATGCTTGATTTGCTCTGATCAAGTAGTTTTCGTCCTCTTTTCATACATTCATTTTGTCTGGACATGCTGGATGGTCTGGCAGTTAGAAAAAAAAAGGGGGGGGCTGTCGCCTTTTTAGGCGTGTCAAGGTCTTTGTGGGACGGCCCCCATGCAGACAACTGTATTACTCGACGGTTGTCTCAATAAACTTTAAACTTTGAACTTGAATAATTGTGCCTTGATTTTATATTCACATCATACACCCCCCCCCCCCCCCCCTTTTCCCGACACACACACTCACTTTTGTGTACTGTCCTTGAAGGAAACATAAATAGATAAATAAATAAAGCGACCAGTTATTCGAACCTATTATACGTAAAACAGATGTGAACAAAAACCGCGTTGCATCGCGTCACCGAGCCACTGAAGCTAAGGCGTGCGGCGCGGTACTGGATTACGTCATAGCGTCCGCCGCGGTTGCAGGGATGCAACGCGATTTTCGCTCAGATGTTTTTCATGATCGACGCTGCGATGATTACGCGACTTATTTGATAAAATATACCTTTAGAGGAAACAACGCAAAACAGACCAATCGTTTCTTCAGTATTTCCCGGGCGTGATCACATATGTACTCAGAACTGTCGTTTACAAAAAATAACAATTAATGTTACGTAGAGTTCTCTCACAGCGAGAATCAGGGCCGGCTTGCTAGAACAGCGTCTCAGCTGAGACTGGGTGAAAGAAAGCACTGCGAAGGCTGGGGCGCGCGAGCGTCTTGAGACGCAGCTTGAGTCCCGCTCAGCTCGTGCGCTGGCTTTGGCAGTGCTTTCTTTCACACAGTCTCAGCTGAGACGCTGCTTCTAGCAAGCCGGCCCAGGTTTGTATTTTATTCAAGTCCGTCGTGTAAGAATATAAAACGAAATCCCTTTTTCGATCACAAACCCTTCCGAAATCGGAGACATAGCTATATATCACGTCACGACAATATTGATTCACATCACCGCATTTCGGTCGCAAGAACCACCGATGTTATTGTTCAACTGCTTCGATAGGCTAAATTACGCCTCAGAAATAAGGACTTCTCTGAGGAAGCTGTACTACGCGAGACCTATGTGCTCCAATTCTATCGTTAAATGGCCGCCGGAAATTACCTGCTTCTCCAATTTTGTTTGAGGCGTCTACACCTAGGTGTCAAAAAAGTAAGAAATGAAAACATCGGATTTTGTGTCATTTTGGCTACTCGAATAACTGTGGACCAAAATACTCCAAATATCGCGTGATACACGCCAACACGTTTCCCTCTGTACATCACTGACCATTAAAGTTCTGGAGGGAAGCACTGGCGACGAAAGCAAAACTATTAAGACTGCAACCCATTTAGTGTGGACGCCACTAGTAACTTCTAGACCAGACATGTACAAGTTACTAAAAAAAGTAATTAAGTTAAGTTACGTGAGTTATTCACCTCAAAAGTGCATTTGAGTAGAGTAGAAGTTACAGAAATGGCAAGTAATTGAGAAAGTTACTAATTACTCTAAAAAGTAGCGAATTACTTTTGAGTTACTTTGAAGTTACTTTTATATGCTTTTTTGTGGTAAAAAAAAGTACATCGGTTTTGATCCTTTAGCGAAATTGTGCTAGTTAAATATGCATCGGATTGATTTCTTCAAAAGTAATGCTTTAGTGGCCGGTACCTACTTCTGCGGTTCCTCATTGCTTTGTACTTTTCTTGTTTGTTTGGCCAGTTATGTACTGCAAATGTGTCATTTCTACTTTGAGGGTGAGCACTGCCTGAGTGCCTGACTGCTTGATTTTTTAAACAGAGTTTTGTTTGTTTGCAGTGTTGCGTAAAGCAGCATCTCAAAAGTGCTTGGAAGCAAAGTACAAAGTAAATTAGAGCTTCAAGTAAAGTAGTAAGTAAACCGGGTGCAATGTACTTTCGGAAGCAACGTCCTATAAATACAAACATATTTCAAGGTGAAGTATCAGTGGCTTTGACAGAACCTCTCATAATGCCCTTTCATTCCCTATCAGTGTTTTTTCAGCTGCGTGCGCATGCTCCAGAAGTAATCGGAGGTGCATCTGTTTTTATGGAAATTACAGTACAAATATTTGTATGAAGTCAAGTCGCCACAAAGTAGCTGCTTCACTCTGCTGACGAGCTAGTTAGCACAATCAACTTATAAGGCACTTATTTATGTCGGTGTTATAACCGCCATTCCTGCACTCAGAGAAATGACCAGATGACGTCTTAAAAGAGAGTGCTTTCAGCTACGACGATACGCCAGCCATTTTTTTGTTTTCAAATTCGGGGGAATGTAACGATGTTTGAAGATCGGGAGTTTTACTTTCCTCGGAAAGTATAAGCACATGCCCCCAGAATGTACTTCAAGTAAAGTGCAAGTTTTCTAAACAGTAGTACTTTAAGTACCGCGCACTTGCAAGTACTCTCCCAACTCTGCTTGTTTGTTGTTTGGTATATAAAAACGTTGGGGGAATTACTGAAGGTCTCTTTGAACGATCTTCCAGGTTCTTTGAAGATCTGCGTATTATATGTTCTTCAAGAGGAGAAGGCATGACGCAAGGTCCCTTTTGCGTTGCCCTTTAGCACGCATTCTTCGAGTACAGCACGAACTACGGGAGCACCATAGAGAGTTCCAGAGCATGTGCTGCATTTTGTTGCCTTCTTTGGAGTGAGGATGCAGTGTGTGAAAGATTTCTACCCTAGGGGAGAAGCGGGAACCAGCAATTCCTTTGAATGGGTCAAGTCTCCTTGAGATTCAGGACACAAAGAAACGCTATTCTTCGGCGCTAATCCAGCAGTTACTCGGCCTCTGCTTGCCTCGTGCCTGTTCGCTCTTCGCGCTTCCGTCAAGCAGTGTTGTTTCACAGGGGGGGGGGGGGGGGGGGGTTTGGGAAAATTTTGAATGGTTTCAGACTTTCGAACTTATTTTCTCCCCCCCTTTTCCTATACGCCACATGCTTCCCCTCTTTGCAAATATCAGCTGATCTTCCAACATCTCATCTCTTTCCGTGCAGGAATGCTTGTTGATAAGCAAAAGCAACCACTAACAATCGAAAGTAATTTGTAATTTGAGCAGAAGTTACTCAGAAAAAGGTAATTAAAGTAAACTACTAATTACCGAAATAAAAATGTAATTGAAAGTTACTAAACTACTTTCTCCGGTGTGAAAAGTGGTTAAACTCACAGTAACTTGAGTAGAGTAGTTGAACTACGTACAAGTCTCATCTTAGACCACCGTGCGCAAATTGGACAAGCGACCGAATCCCGCTATTGACAGTGCCTGCTTTCGTTCTTTTTATACACTCTCGTTTCCTGTAAGTATATACAAAATAAGAAAAATTACCGCTATGACGTGTGACAACAAATCATTTAAGAACAGTTTCAACCATTAATTATTTTGCATCTTAAATTTATCGTAAGCTCGGCAAGCAAATTATTATCAAACAAATTTAAGAACTAAAAAATACAAGCTTGTACTTTTTTCTTAAATTTATTATGCTTTTGGTAAGCAAATTATTATCATACAAATTTAAGAAGGAAAAAAATACAAGCCTAGTAAAACCCCGTTTGCTTTGCGCAAACTTCCTGCGCATGGCGTCCACGCTTAGTAAAAAAGAAAAGAAAAAAAAGGGGGGGGGGGCAGGTTTTTGATGGGAGTTTCGCAAGCCGGAGTTGTATAGCAGATGGTTCTTCAGCGATTCGTGAGAAATTGTGACGCAAGCGGGTGGCGAAGTGGGGAGACAAACATAGCCCGGATCCCGTTTATTCCCGCGTTCTGCCAACGCTGCTCTCCGTCAACTTTGCACGTCTTGGTCTTTTTTAACTAAATATATTTTCTTACAACGAGCACCCTTTGTGTGCCACGACGAGGCGCAGCACATATAGGTCGGTGTATTATCCAGGGGCCAACGCTCTTTCGCCAGAGTTTTAGTAAGCAGATCGTCCCAATGACTCCGATAACGATACCAGATACTCAATCATAAGCTTTGGGCAAGCATCGTGTTGGGTGTCTTTGGAAGGTATCCGAGGTATCAAACGACGTACTAGAATTAAGAAATTAGAGACCGCAGCGAATGGTACACGATCTGTCCCAGCCAAGCCAGTGCTGCGAACGCATCCCGTGTAGAGTAATATACGCGTACTCTGAAACACCCGACCACGTGCCCCGAACGTCGTTGCGCCCCCTCTAGAAGGTCACGTGACACCTCATCCAGCATCCGGATTGGCTCCGGTGGTCTCGTAGCGTCCACTGCGGTCCATCGTAATGGCGATAGGGAGTACGGTATACCAGCTGACCCCGCAGTGTGGTTTTACAGAGGGCCCAGACCGCTCCGCGATAAGCAAGCGTACACTCGTCATAGACGGTCACAGTTTGGGGGCTACTTAGTCTACGCCGAATGCGGAGCAAGGATGAACTCGAAAAGCGCGAACTGTATGCTTTTTCGCTCCCTGTTCTTATCTTGTTTCCTTTTTGCAACGAGCTTTCGAGACTACCCAAAAGCAAAAAAGGAGCTACGGTAACAGAGAGCGCAGCGGAGGCCGCTAGGGATAACATTGACAAAGTTTCTGACCTAAAATTTATCCAAACCTTACTTTAAAAAACAACAACAAAAAACAGGTTCGGTGGTAATGAGTGCGCACTTGTAATTCGTTTCTTTTTCTCTTCATTTGAAATTATGTAACGCAGCAGCCACGTGGACAGAAGTGAATATAGGCTACAAACGTTAATGAAAGGGATAAGTTAGTGCCTCCCGGCACAACAAAGTTGCGAAGACGGCAAATAGTCCTCTTGCAGTCGCTGGAATGTGAATACGCGAGAAAGGTTCGCTAACAGCTGCGGGCCGATTCATTTACTATAGAATCCTAACATGTGACACGGAGGTAAACGTCTATGTTTCTGCATATGTTTGATCACGGGAAACGTGGATGGGCACGTCAGGAGACATGTTTTGCAACCGTTCTTTGGCGAGAAAATACGCACGCAACCAGTATATTGAGTTGTACTACTATACTAACACAACTTCCCGTAATTCATTCAATTTTTTGACAGCTGCGTGACCAGTTTTTTCTCATTTGTTTGACATTTATTTTAATAAAAACACAATAATTAGCACTCCAGCTGATCATTACCCAATTTTAATTCAGCCTGGCTGTTTTGGTTTGATTACGATCATCAGTCATTCAGATTTAAATGTGTTTTGCATTCTTAAACCTATTTTTAGTGACGCATAAAACAATTGTGCAAAAATCAAGTACCTAAAGATGACTTCGTGTACAAAATTTATTAGTACATCTACACACAAAAAAAATAGGATGACTCGTGACAATCACGTTACCTAGTAAACCCGAACGGAACAAAGTAACGATTACTCTCGAATCACAGTTTCATTTACTTTCGGGGTGTATATCAATTGAGCAATTTAATGAAGCACTTTCCGATCCCTGAAAGAACTTGACCTTAGTTTATTTACTAATTTATTCCACTAGCATGTAAAAACAAAAAGAAGATGAACAATCAAAAATATTTTATGCGCCGATTAAGAATCAGACAGTCGAAGCGACCAGGATCACATGCGCGACCGCACTCCGGATCCCGCATGATCCTTTCTTACCTCACACTTCCAACGTGGGAACGAAGGGACGACGAGAACGTGAACACGCGCACATTAGCGGGCTTCGTTCGCCGTGCCCGCATCCATAACGCTCGGCACGACCGTCGTCAAGCAGCCCGGTCCCGACTCCTACAGGCAGCACTGATACAGCGTCCGCCCCTTATTATATCGTCCATCGCGAGGGCCGCAGAGGCAGATACCCTTCCGTGCAGTTGCTAGATGGCAAACGACCAATTAGCGTGCCGCCGACGGTTAGTTTGTTCTAAGCTGCTAGCCGCGAAATCAAACACCCAAAACGGCTCTCGACGAGGGTACGCGCGAGCGCGCGGATGCTCAGATAATGCGAAGCCCAGCTCTTCGGTGCACCGTGCGACCGCGCACGAATTAGTGCGCCATTGTCCGACGACGCAACCATAGCTGTGCAGCTCTACATAGCGAAAAGACGCGTCTCGCTGCCGTGCTGTACTTCCTGTTATCCTAGGTCAGAGCACAGTCGCAGAAGGATCGAACGCGGATACACTTAGATATTAAAAGCTAAAGTCACGAGTTATTCACTGCACTTGCTTGGTTTATCGGACGATGTAACACACACAGGAAGATGACGAACGCCATGACGTCGCGCCCTTTGGCGCTGTTTGACTGGCTCTATATTGACTCGTGGCGTCGGCTAGGCTCCGGACCTAGGCTGGAACTAAGTATAGGGGTATTCACGGGACGCCATATTGTTGGATGTTGTCTACAGTGCATGCTCGGAGCTAACTCCCATTTATCGTCTTCCAAGAACAACGATTCCGATTGTCTGGAATGGACGTTGAACGCGCGTCCTCTTCCATTCGTCGCAGTCAGTCAATCACAATACCTGTGCGCTCGCGGAACGTGTGCGCCGATAAAGCTGTGCTCACGCGGTGCTCGCTTCTTCTGAAATGCCAGAGAAGTCGTCCTCGAGCATCTTTCTGAACATGCGCTGCGAACAACGTCCAACAAAATGGCGTCCCGTGCAGCAGCTGTGCATGGGCGTCACCATAGCCGACCTTCAGTTTTTGTTTCCTCTTATTTCTGATCACTTCGCACCATCGCTACTACAGCAGGGCTGGTTATTGCCATTTTAGATCCAACTATGTCCTACTCCCAGCATTCGACTTTTTGAATGCTCGTCAAACCTCGCTTCAGGGGCTCGGTTTCTCGGTAAGACAAGAGAGCGTCAGCAATGGCGGCTGTAATCCAGCGCGTGTGCAAAGCGTCTACAAGACTCGGAAACCAATCACTCCGAGCTTTCGAGTCGGCATTTTCGCTGTTCTGGCAGCCATGAGACCATCCTATAATGACTCACCGGATGTCTATGAACTTTACGAGAGATTTCTGTGTGAATCATACATCTTTCGTCATATTCACCTTTATTTTCTTTCTTTTTTCGTATGTCAGCTAATAGATTTGCGGGTCTGTAGATCGTCCTGGATGCGTTTCCAGACTTTTTAAGCACGCTTCCAGCGCCACGGCTATAACAGGGTTCGGGGCAATGCTAACTCCGTTTCACTCCGTCCTCAACCAATGATCTGATGAATTTAAGCAGCGCCAAAAGTGCACCTGTCATGGCACTGGTCGTTTTTATGCGTTTGCTATTTCCGGCTAAACCAATCACGGACAGAAAAACGCGCAATTATCTCACACGAGCGAAGCAAAAGACGATTAAATGGGGACTTTATCCCCATTCATACTATACTGATGGAAACACGGCCAGCAAAACCAGTTTGGTACTGCAGGTTACTAAACTTCCAAATAAGGGCTGATAACTCGAATAGTTCCTTTCATTGAGTTACAGTTAAGCGCGGCTGCTTCACATGGACCTCCGGTTTTCCACGGCGTCCGGACTATTTGAACGAGAACCGTATAGAAAAACATTCACTCACAGGTCCTTTCTTGTTCAGAAAAAAGTAATCCCGAGGCTCGCAACAATATAGTTCACAGAAGGCTCTCGACGAGAGAACTCGGCTGTTTCCAGCAAAGTGCTCGGGCCCTGCGACACAACAGAACAATCTGCAAAGGCATCCGAGGCTCTAATACTGTTTCTCGCTGGTTCCGAACTCTCAACGGGACTTTCGATTTCTTTTGTTTGTGTGCGTGCGGGCGTCTGTATGCGTGCGGGTGCGTATGCGTATGTGTGTCTGCGTGATATTTAGCATAATCTTCACCGTTTTTCATCACCATCACAATCTTTTCATTCATACTCCCTCATCCCTCTATCTCCCTTCTCCTTCTTCCCTTATATACCCCAGCGCAGAGTAGCCGGGGACAAACGCTCAGATTAACCTTTCTGTCCTTCTGCCACCAGCCCACCAATCAGCCTCGTCAGGAGGAGCTGTTCCTTCGGTTCTGAAAGACTTGACCACGACGCCGACAGTACGCACTCATCGCGAACGGTCAACTGCCGTCGGACGACAGACCATCGTGTGGAGTGGCGGCAAAGTGCGTGGGAGAAGAACCGTATCGCTTATCAGCAGGGGCGGCAACGGAGACTTCTAGTGCGCACACACGAGTTCCGCGCCGCGTCCGAGGCGGGCCTCCGCAGACGCCGAGGCATCCGGCACCTCGCTCTGTAATGATCCCTTTTGTGCTCCCGCCATTGCCCGCCTCTTCCCCTCAATAAGAGGGAGAAGGAAAGAGAGGAAGTCGTTACCGCCGAGAATGTCTGTGCGGGTGCATCTAACATTTCCGCTCGGCTCGAAGACTATAACAGCTGCAGAGAACATAGTTTGAGATCCCACCCACGCCAACAAAACGCATACCTGTGCGGCACGTGCGGCGATCGTGTTCACTCCGGTTATTTAATTGTTATTTGTCATTTTCGAGCAGTTTTAATACAATAATTGTATCTCGCTTTCCCGGGAGCATCGAGCCTGAAACTGATTGCTCTTACAGGTAACTAAATCATCTGCAATCGTGACTTTGCAGGGATACCTCGATGGCTTCTTCCACGGCGGTTAGAGCAGACATTAAGTTATTGTACAAGCGTTTTCAGCCTCTGTCGCATGGGCGCTGCCATCTTGAAATGACGTGACACGGCCGCCATTAGATTTGCTTCAACTCGCCGCTCTGCTCACCTTTTTGTGCTTTAACGAATCCGTTGTATTATTTTTTGTGCTTTTGTCCCATTTTACCGCGTTTTCTCGTCTTACTCAGGAAAGCGTAGTTCGACGCTTATATTTACTACCAGATTGCATTGCGTCATTATAGTGCACAACTAACGCAGTTCATTTTCTAGTGCATTTTGACTGTTTTCACCATCGGCGTACCAAAGGCTCGTGAGGATGAGGCACAGGAATCCACGTTATCACTGAGTCACATTGAGTATGTAGATATGACTAAGCCAACACCAGGGTTTAAAGTACAATCACTTATTACAACTCAGGTTTGCTTTACTGAGAGCGAGCGAAACATTCGTAATAATACGCGCATATATTTATCGACAAGAAATAGCCAGCGTAAAGAGACTACGTGTGTTCTCCCGAAAGCACCGTCCTTTCTATTCATAATAGGTCGAAAACAGCTGCTTTTGATTCTATGGGAGAACTCGGGAAAACGACGACGACGACGCTTTCGGAAGGACGATCGTTCTCATCGCTCCAGAAAAATCGTAGTATTTTTGACAACCAACAGCCTACGTACCGGCCGGAACTCCTCGGAGCATCTTCCTTTGGTACTCCAAAGATCCGTCTCCACCCTTCGGGGTTCAACGGATATGAGCAACCATGAAGCACCGAAGCCAGCATCCGCCGACGTCGAATGTGGTGAGCCGGCCATCATTGACGATGATGCTTCTATGACGGATGAGTCTGACGATGGAGGCAAATGGACGACTCAAATGACAAAGAAGAGACGCCATGGCTCTAATTCGAGCCAATCAACCATCATAAGTCAACCACTTCCAAATCTCACCGTCATTGTCAAGCCTACTGACCCCACAAAACTCGTAACCAACCTCAACCCCTTGGTTCTGAAAAAGAAACTGGAGGACGTGGCTCCTGACGGCATCATACAGATTAGACCGAACTATCGTCTCAATCTGCTGGCCCTTGACACACGTAATGTGGAATCAACAAAAGCCCTACTCCGACTCAAGAGCCTGGGTGCGGTTCAAGTTATGGCGTATGAACCGCCTCCACCATCTGCTTACGTCGGAGTCATTCGCGGTGTATCCACTGAAATCGCAGACGCTGAACTTTGCGCAGCTTTACGAGAAAAAGCGCCTGTAATTCAAGTAAGAAGACTTGGAACTTCGGAGGCAGTAAAGATCACCTTCGCCTCGGGAGCAACATGCGAGCACGTCTACATAGGCCACACTCGATATGAAGTCTTCCCATACCTAGAAAAACCACGGCAATGTCCGAAGTGTAACCGCTTCGGGCATATTGCAAGTACCTGCTCTAAAGCGCAGCGCTGTAGCCGATGTGGAGGCGAACACGACATCAGCACGTGCGAAGCAGAACAACCTAAGTGCACGAACTGCAGCAAGCGCCATGACGCCACGTCACCAAGGTGTCCAATCTACAAGGTGGAAAAACAAATTACAAATTACAAAAGCTCAAACAATATGGACTACACTTCAGCAAAATCAGCCATTATCAGCAACCAAGAAACCCGCGGCGCAGGAAAGTACTGGACACCTCGTAGGCGTCCTCAACGCACAAATGAAGACAAAGGGATCACAATTCCATTAAACAATGATAATGAATTCCCATCTTTGAAGAAGCAGCCAGCCACAACGACTCCAAAGACACCAGTCACTACTGTAGAGCCTTCAGTATCTCCAAGCACTGAGGAAGCTACTACGACCCGTCCTCTGAAAGATAAGCAAAACCCTACTAGAAAGTCCAGCGTACAACCTACCCCCAAGAATTCAAGACCTGACGCAGCACCTAAGCCACAAAGCCTCGGGAATGCGCTGTGCACACTCACCACAATGCTGCGCACCTTCCTGGCTTCCCTACATTCTCAGTTTGCACAATCATTAATCACAATAATTGACATTGTTGTACCACTCATCACCTCCTGGTGTCATTAAACTGCATCAGTGAGAAATCAGCCTAAACAACGAAAAATACAGGTAACAAAAAATAGACATCCTTGCTCCTCCAAAAGCAACTTCATCCCATCAATTATCCAGTGGAATGTTAATGGACTCCGGAAACGAATAAACGACTTAAGGCAGCACCTACAAAGACACCAGGTCGAAGTGTTAGCGCTTCAAGAAACTAACGTTAAGCTGGGAGCGATCCGACTATCACCCTACGTCATATACAACAGCACTCCCCGAACAACTTCAACATCAGCAGATGCACCCAAGGCGTCCTTGTACATTCACCGGAACTTACCTCAAGTACAAGTGGATCTCTCCGATCTCTGCGACCACAGAGCTGAATACGTGGCTGTGACAATCAGCAAAGGTAACTCAAACCTAACCATCGTCACAGCCTACGTACGACCTAACGTTTCCTGGGACCCTACGATATTACGTACGATACTCTCTAGGTGCGCACCAGCCACGCTGCTGCTGGGGGATTTTAACGCCCATAATGAGACATGGGGAGACAAGCAAACGTCAGCACGTGGCAGATTACTGGAAGAGTTGACCACAGCCATTGGTCTTCGCTGCTTGAACGACGGAACCGCTACGTTTGTACGCCCAGGAGTAGAGCGTAGTGTACTTGACCTGAGTTTTGCTACCAACTCAATACGCGCAATATGGTCAGCTGAACCCGATAGCTGGGGCAGTGATCATATTCCTATAAAGATCACTTCCCTATCGAGCGCACCTGTCACACACAAGACTTGCACGGTGACGAATTGGGACAATTACCGAATGTACTTTGAGCAAATAATGTCTCTTGGCAATGTCGATTACATGACAGCAATAGCTCAGGCTATCTCCAAATCTACCCGAGCTGTAACCATTCCAATATATCGACCAAACCCAGACCTGACATACATCAAGCTCCGTGCTTTGCGCCGAAAGCTACAGCGACGCGCACTCAAAACATCGCGAATGGAGGACATTCAACACTACCGGAGGGTCGACGCTGCATTCCGTAGACACACCAATCGCTTGCAACGAAGACAGTGGCGACAGCGGTGTGAGATGCTTCATACTCCTGGTGGTGGACGACGAGCGTGGCGCATGGCTCGTGTCCTAGCTGGGCATGCAATTCCCCGTTCACCTGCTCTTGGCATTGTCATCGCCAAGAACATCACCGTGGCTCAAGCGGCAGAGCTGCTCGCCGATGAATTCACTTCTGCTCCTATAACTCCTCCTGGATTTGTCACAGGCAGCACGACCTTCCCCCAGCTCCGGCCACCACCTTCGTCCTCCAGCGACTCGGATTTCACGCTGCGGGAGCTGAAAAATGCTCTTCGCTGCACTTCTCGCAAACGGAGCGCGCCAGGTCCTGATGGAATAACTTTTCAAGCACTGCGGAATCTTGACACTACGGCCCTCCCAGGACTCCTTGCGTACCTAAACAACATCTGGAGAACGTCGGTACTCCCTCCCGCCTGGCTGACATCTGAGGTCGTTCCAATACACAAGTCAGGAAAACCCACATGTGAAACGAGCTCATACAGACCAATCTCTCTCACTTGCTGCCTCGGGAAGATTCTGGAGCGAATGGTTCTGAGACGCCTCGACTGGCAACTTGAGACCTCTGATGCCCTACCTCACCAGCTTTGTGGTTTCCGAAGACATCGATCCACAACAGATGCAATTGGCGACCTCGTGTCAGATATGGAGCAAGCTAAGGCGATGCGCCATGCCACCTCGGCCATCTTTCTTGACATCAAGAAAGCGTTCGACGCTGTTCCTCATACAACCATCATTGCTCAACTTCTCAAGTTTGGAGTATCAGGCCGGGCGCTGGCATTTATACGCGCATTTCTAAGTGGGCGCACAATGCGCGTTCGCCTAAACGGAACACTCAGTTCACTACGCAACGTTGCTCAAGGCGTTCCCCAGGGCAGCGTCATAAGCCCATTTCTATTCAACGTAGTAATGGCAGCTCTCCCAGACGTTTTACGACGCATAAACAGCCAATCGCAGATTATCAACATGGCAATTTACGCTGACGATGTTGCCCTCTGGGCTACAGCTCCTACTAACGCATACAGCATTATGCAGCGAACGCTCCAGCAAGGCTTAACAGCAGTAGCAAACGAAATATCAAGACTAGGGCTTACGCTTTCCGCCTCCAAAACCGCAGTCCTTCAATATCATCCGACGGCCAGATCATCTATCAACAGGGTCTATACCATCGACGGGTCTGATGTGACGCGAGTCCGAACATACACCTATCTGGGGTTCCTGTTAGACGACCGCGTCTCCTGGCGCCCCGCGGTGAAGACAACCATCATAAGGTGTCGCCGGCATCTCAACGCCATCAGAATGATTATGGGCAGTCGGTGGGGAACACCGCAGGCCATGATGATGCAGCTCTATAGAGGGCTCATCCTCTCACGGCTACAATACGCCTTGCCGCTGGTCCGCACCAGCACCACCCAATCTTCGGCTATAGAGACTCTTCAACGAGTCGCAATTCGTTTATGCTTGGGCCTACCAAGATACTCCCCAAATACCCCAACGTTAGTGGAAGCCAGGGTCAATCTCGTTGAAAATCACGGCAGGGAGCTGACACTTCGCCACATTACGAGACAGTCATCTTGTCAATCAACAGGTCCACTTCTAAAGCGTTTTCATCAGCGTCCACTCTCGCACCTCGGACATCTGGCAGCACAGTTCAGAGCACTCGTTGGTGACCCAGACATTATCTACACGACACCACCACCATACGCTCCACCACTAAACATCAATAAGTCTGTTCCCGCTCTCAAAAGTAAACGGAGCACAGCCCAACCAGTAGTCCGGAGCCTTGTTGAAGACCACGTAGAAACGTCCTTCGCTGGTTGGCTGCGGGTATACACCGACGGCTCTGTGCTTCACAGCCGTAAGTCGTCTACTGCTGCCATGTGTATCCCAGAGCTGAACATGACCGAGTCCAGGAAGCTAAGCTTTTATACTACGTCGACAACTGCCGAACTTGTGGCACTTTGGCTTGCCCTTGACTCTCTTAGCAACCTCCCTCAATGTGGCAAAGCGTTAATCCTCACAGACTCTAGGATGGCGCTGCAACAGCTAGATCGTCTTGAAGACGCACCGCAATACGCTCGATTCGTCGCGCACGTTGCGAGAAGCTTAGAAACAAAGGGCTGGCAATTAACCTTTCAGTGGTTGCCATCGCACATTGGCATCTCGGGCAACGAGGCTGCTGACCGCCTCGCTGCAGCGGCTCATCACCTTGATGTTCCAGTAATAACAGTTCCTAAAATACACGAAGCCAAGCTACTTATACATCAAGAAATAATCCTTCTTCACCCGGACCCAAGGTTTTCTGCCGGAAAACCTCCTGCACGTGTCCCACCGAAGCTTCAACGAGCCAGCGCCTCCTTGCTGCACAGGCTACGCACTGGATGTGCCTTCACGGCAAAAGCCCTCCACCGCATAAACTCTGCCGTTGACCCCCATTGCCCAACCTGCGATGTTCCTGAGGACTTTGACCATCTCCTCTGGGACTGTCCGACGTTAGCGAAAGAAAGAAAATCCCTTTTTGACGGCCTGCAGTACGCCGGCGTCGCACATGCCACTACAGAGGAAATTCTTTTTCCCCGGGGTCCGGCCGGGACCGCTTCTAAATCATTCAGTCGTCTTCTCACATTCTTAGAAGAAACAGAATTATTCGACCGCCTATAAACCCAAGTACCCGACCTTAAGTGCACAGTGACAACAAGTGACAGTCATCCACCCCTTCCCTTTGTCCTTATCTCTCTCTCTCTCTCTCTCTCTCTCTTTCTTATCTTTTAATCTGTCCCTCCTCTAACCCATTCCCCAACCCTGAACTGACTCGCCCCCATTTTTAGGAGTGGCCAACCGTTCAGGTTTTCCTCTTTAATAAAACGCTTACTACTACTATGGGAGAACTCGTGGATAACATAGGTAAGGCACGTTTTACTTGCCTTTTATTCGATGCTAGGAATAATGGGTACGTCAACATCAGACAATTTTTTTTCTGTAATATCACACTTACACTTGTGCAACGTTCTCTGTTGTTTTTGCGATATAAACATTCACTTGGTCAATTTATTCATGATTTAATCAAATGAAAAAAATTATACTGTGTTTAATCCCATGCCTGCAGCCTTTCAAGTGAGTTGATAAGCTTAATTGGAGTACCGGTTCAATTAACCTAATTTATTTCAACACAAAAGTTGGAACTTCACGCATAAGAAACTGACGCAGACAGCTTGAAGGCTTCTAAGATCCAGCAATCAGTAACCACCCCCCCCGCCCCCCCTTCCCCCCCCACAAGAAAAAAAAAGAAAAGAAAGAAAAAGCCGTTACATGAACATCACCTGAGTGCAGCGTTTTCGATGGCGAATAGAGACCTACTTTCAGTGGCTGGCGACACCGCAATCTATAAAGCGGATATGTTCAAACAAATAAAAATCTGCACACACAGGTCCATGAAGTGCTATATTAAGTTAGACTTCCGCTAAACTTGCCAATCTGACTTCTTACCCCTTTAATTTTGCTTGACAAAACGGAAGACAAAATGCCAAACTGTAACTGGCATGTAACTGATCTTATATCTTAAATACGCACTGAATGTTCATATAACAAATAATTTATCCCCAAAGGCCAATATTGCAATATGTCCTCGATGAGTACATTAACACGGCCGATAATAAACAGGCCCGATAAACAAATTCGCTACTCGGCCTAGGTCGGACTGTCGAATTATTTCTCGAGTATTTCGAAACAATATAACTTCATTTTTTATAGATACCTGCGTCATTATACGAGCTTTTTCCAGCGTCCGAGGTTCACAAAAACTCGGTGTCCAGGAAACTTCAGTTCATCCGTTCTTCGCGATTCAGCACATTGTTCATCATTCTGTCGACATGCTTCTTCACTACGCATTTCTGTGCTAGTCTATTCATTGTTTATTTGATGAAAACTAGTATCATCCGGTGCGACCGTCATCGATGGTAATGCTCCCCGTGCATGAGTGCATTCGCATAACCGCCGAACATGGCCGAAATTAACGATGAACGTAATCAGACGTATCTAAGGCGTTCGTATAAAAACCCGCAATTTAGACTCGAAACCATTTCGTGGTTCTCAAAGTGGCTCAGTACCGCTGTTTCATTGGTTGTGTGCTATAAGAAACACTTTGTATCACAAAATGAAGGAAACACGACATAACAGAACCGCGTGCACGTTGAAACCGAAATCGACAAAACTGAAGCTAACTAATGGCATCGAGTGCATCAGCGCACTAAGATGAAAAGGTGTATAGCTTTTCAATAATTTACCTCCATAGAGCATAAATGTAAAAAAAAGCAACACAGTCTGACTTTGGCAACAAAATTTACATAAAACGGCGTAAGGGTGAACAAACACTCACCGGGATATCCGTGGTTCGAATGCCGCGTGTCAAGTTTCTCCTCGAGCTCATTGCACTGCGGCATTCGAACCACAGATCTCGCGGTGGCTCGCGTTCGAATCTGTGCGTATGCAGACTGTATTTTGTATGATGTACAAGCAGTGTGACATCGGCTTTACGCGCAGACATCTTTATATAATGCAATTTGTTAGAAACATTTATTCACGACTGAACATCACCAATCGCCAACAACAAAAAACAAAAAAAACGAGAAAAAAAACTTGTGAGCGGTAGATTGCCAAAGGTTGCCCGGGCCGACAAAGAGCTGCTTTTGTTATATCGGCAAGCAGAAGTCGACTGGTTGCTTGTCTTGTGTTACTTGGTCATTAAAAATAAACTCAAATTACAATAATCAACCGACAAAAAAAGAAAAAACTAATCGATAAGAGGCAGATATACTATCGAAGTGCCCTCCAATTTAGAAGCCTGAAAAGGTAACGCACTGTCGCGCTTGTTTTCAAACCAACAAGCGCAGGAAAGTCATCCTGCTTCCAAAACATTAGCATCGCATTTTTCATGCTGTGAAAGGAACGTTGCAAACTAAACTACGTCTGAAATAATTGGGAACTGGAGGAAACGTAAATATAAGATTTACAGAGATTTTCGAATAAGTTAACCAAGAATTTATTAATTTTGGCCCACAGAGCCTAACCCTGAATCAGATTTCACGGAACGTCGCTTGAACGAAGGTTTCTATGATCATCCGGGAGTTTAATTGAGGAAATGTAATTACGCTTTGGCGAGGAAAGAGTACGTTACATAACGTGCGGGTCTTTCCGCAACTTCTTTTTTTATGGTTAATTCTTGGAAGTACGGGCATTTTGACCAGCAACTACAGCCAAGCGACGTTAACGACAAGTCCTCAGACCTTGACCTCCCGACGTCTTCCGTCTCCGTCTCCGACACAGCAGAAGAGAGCACTGCACGCTGCTCGCGACTTCCTTATCAGAACTGATATTGCCGCGCGCACGGCCGAAGAAACAACGCAAGGTCACGGAATTATACATCGGTTGCACGTGACGTCATATCCTTCCTTCTTCTGGTGGCCAAACCTGCCGTATACTTTGTTTCACCTGAGTGCGGCGAAGGCAAAGCTGGAAGCGCGAGCACGAAAGCTCCGGTGCGTTCAGGCTTTGCTCGAGCGCGCAGCTGGGAGAGAAACGCAAAAAGCGCTGGTCTCGCGCTTCGCTTTGGCTTCGCTCGCAGATAAATTGAAAGGAAGTATAATGAAGCTGTGCTCACTCATTTCCGCTCGCTCGCGACGCTCGTTATTGCTCGCAGAATATGCACAGTAAAGGCTACGCTCGAGAAAGTCTCGGCCACCAGAAAGGAGGACCAAATTACGTCAGTGCAACCTATGTATAGAAGATTAGCGTTTACTAAAAGGAAGCTGAAACACTTCTGAAAAAAGAAAAAAAGAAACGAGTTTTGCCTCCATTCACACTGGCAAACGCGAACGCGGTCCGCGTTCGCGAAGCGGTTGCGAACGCGGTTGCTTAATGATCCAGTGCAGTTGCACGCGCATTTGATGATTTAAACGAGCGGATCCGCTTAGCGGTTGCGATTCAAACGCCAGTGTGAATGCAGCATTAGAGGTCATGTTTGACTAACTTTTATTCCGTGAATTTGAATATCACGTTCGTTTTGCCTAAAGATGTAACTAAAAAAAAGAAAAAGAAAAATATTTGATTAGTTGTGACGTCACACTAGGAACTTTGGGCCGCCAAGAGCGGTGTCGCTCGTGTGGGCAGCGCAGACCGATCTCACCAGCTAGTTTGAGTACGCCACCGCTGCCGACATGCATCGTGGGAGCTAGCAGTCTTTCTGCACGCGCAGCAACCTGCTGAAGGTCTGCGCGAGCATGATCGCGCATCACGTGCGAAATACGTCATCCCTTTGACGCCTCGCGGCGTTCTCCTCCGTGGCACGTCGGCGGAGGCCCGTTCCACAGCACGAAGCTTCTGCAGGCTGCACGCGGTGGAGCCGGAGACGGAGTTATCAGCCACGACATCCGTCCGCGGGTTCTCCTTCGTGTGATACCCCTAAGAGAACTCCGCGGACGGATGCCGGGACGTCAGAACCGAAACTCCGTCCCGGTTCCGCCGCACTCGCAGAGCTTTCGTGCTGTCAGTATGAAGCCTCCGCGCCTCCGCCACGGAGGAGAATGCGCACGGCGTCAAAAAGGGATGACGCGGCGTCCACGTGATGCGCGCCGCCCCGCGGAAAGTGGGATTTTCTTCGTGTGATACCCATTAGGGGTATCCACACGAAGAGAACTCCGCGGACGGATGTCGTGACGTCAGCAACCCGGAAACTCTGTCTTCGGCTCCGCCGCGTGCACTGCAGAGCTTTCGTGCTGATGGAACGGCAAGCCTCGCGCCTCCGCCACGGAGTGAAGAACGGTGCCGCGAGGCGTCAAAAGGGATGACGTATGTCTCACGTGATGCGCGCTCCGCGGAGGAAAGGGGGCGTGATTTCCCTTCGTGTGGATACCCGGAGAGGGTCTTCGGCGGTACTTTGAGAAATAATTTCTGCAGCCTCCGTGCACCAAATTGAAAAGAAATCTCGATATTCGTGATCCTGGAGGCCAAATGAAGACGATTTAGGTGTTTTTCAACAAATACAGAACCGCCCCAGTTTCCTTTTAAGGTAAAAGCCTGTATGTGTCATCGTTCAGTCGACATTCAGAAAACAGGTCGGCGACCCGAAAGGTACTAAAACGAAAGGTACCAATGAAACGGCGCCACAAGTGCGTCGTCAGAGAGCGCGCTGTCTTCGGAGGTTCTCTATCACGTTTACGTGACCACTCAGACGAATTAGAGGCAATGGAATTAAAAAGGATGACAACGGGAATTAAGAGAAATCAAAGTGAATTAAGTCAATCATTTGTCTGTTTTTCATGCATCGGCGCTTGGGCTTTCGCCTTCAAGTCGTCTTAGGGATAACATAAGATTCCCTGTGAATATTTCTTACTCGGGTACGCAACTTTCATCATGTCGTCCTAGTTTCTTGCCTTCGAAAGTGACTGTTCATTCTCATCCCCCACTCGCTCGGCTGCTCGAACCTTCTGGGCCGAATTTTCGAGATGCCGACGCACACTAGATAAGGAGCTCCCCATAACCTTGTCGAGTCAGTCTCGCCTTCGTCTCCTGTTACGCCGTCCGCTTTTCTGCTGTCTCGACGCTCGTTCTTTATTTTGTTTGGCACCCCAAGGTTGCAGATTCAACCCTTATTTTCAGTTCACAATTGATCATCTCTTCACCTTACTCCGTGACAATATCGCGCAGAACTATTGGCGGTGTGCGACAAGAACGGGTTAGATAACTCTATACAGGAATATCTGTAGCTATGACTGTGTGTTCGTGTTCGACTGGGTGTATTACGTGCAGTGGTATATCGAAATATTATCATTGCTTGTTTTATCATCCACATTACGTACACACTTTTTATGAGATTTGTTTGTTTTTCTTACAACTGGCGTGGAGTAGCCGTCACTGTGAAGGATGCGCCATTATCTCCATATGTGTTCCTATAAAAAATATGAAGATTTTCTTTTTTTAAGACGGGTGATTACTATAATTGGCACATTCCACAGGCAAGCGCATAGTAATGAACGGTAGGTGTTTGAATTACTTCGGATTTCTTACAATCACAATTAGCAAAAAATAAGAACCATGATTATACCGCGTGCCCGTACGGGCGGAGCGCAGCAAAACGGTTTTTCTTTCCCTATACAATCACTCTACATCAGTCCCTATACCAGTTCGCTCAGTCATAGCGAATATAGAGGTGGCAGGCAGTCTATATTTATAACAGAACCTGCATAAATTCCCACATTACAAAACAGGACAGTAATAAAATTAAATAAATAAATAAAAAGTTTCCAAACGCCGAAACTCTAGCGTAGTTCCGAGCAACCCATCTTAACACCACTGCACACGGATGTGTTCGTACCCCGCAGGAACGTGTAATATAATTACCTCGGCGCACGCTTTGTCTTCGTTGAGCCACCGTGTCACTATACTGCGGCGATGAATTTCATTTTATAGCAACGAACATCCGAAAAGAAAAGAGTATATCCAAGGGATTATACATGCCCAGAATACAACGTACGAAGAAATGGTTGTGCATGTTTAATAATATAAAAAAAAGGTAATATCCGGACCACAAGAAAAAAACAGAACTTGAGATGTTTCTGGTTTTGTTTCATTTAATGTAGTTTTGATTTTAGTACCGCTGTTTTGGAGACGCCAGCTAATTATATGTGAAAGCCCTGCTAGGATTAGGCGTCATTTTAGCGCGTTTTAGTATATTGTACCCAAACAACTTAATCGCGTCGTCGCCATGCGCTAATCCAGAACGGGGTTCGGGCTCGCTGCACGCGCAACGTCGACGACGCTATTTGCGTGTTCAAAGCGATTTGGATCTCTAAAACTCGCCATTGGCCGCACCAAATTGCTAAAGTTTCGAGAAACAGCCTGTGTTCAAACTACGCGCTTCGTCGCACTCGCTGTTAAGAATGGAACCTTCGGCGACCTTCTTCCGAGTTTCAACGCTGCGGAAACGAGTCATGATCTGTCCGGGAACGTCGCCTGCTGGACGGGGCCTCCGCGAAACGAGTCCCGACGAGTACGGAACCGTCGCCTACGTGTCTGCGCCTGCGGAGACGGGTCTCAACGCGTCCGTGACGTCAACGGGACGTGTGTGCGTGCGTGGGGCTTGGCGCGCTCAGGAAAGGGAGAGAGGCATGACCTAATTGCGGAGGACCATGCACGAGCCTACGACGCACTTCTGGCTACGACGCGGCGGACTCTTGCTACGACGCACTTGACGGCGGGTTGCTGCTGCGCACTTGCTGCCCTGGCGGGGAGTGAGGGAGAAAACGGACCCTATATAAGGCGGAGCGTGAGGCTGCTCCAGGAGTTCTCTCGGATTTGACGACTGTATCGCAACCATGTAATTAAACCGTTCGTTACGTTACCAATTCTCCCACCTCCACTGACCCCTGGGTTCTTCACTTCGGGGAATGGTCGTCGTCACGAGCCAGGAAGCTCCCGGACGTGCGGCATAACCCCGGCTCTAACAACTGGTGGCAGCGGTGGGATCGGACCATGCGAGCATCGTGCTACATCTGCGGGTGAGCTGCTTGACTTTGCTTTGAGGACGCAAGCAGGCTTCCAGGATTGCGGGTAATTAATTTGGAACCGCTTGGGAATCCTTAGTAGTCTGATCTCCGTGCGCTAGGGTTTGTGTACAACCCTCGCTATCATGGCTTCGAAACAAAGCCGCCAGTTAAAAAAGCAAAGACTGCGGATCATGGGCCTAATGAGGCGTCACTGAGAACAGATTTACCTACGGCGTGAAGAATTGGCCTCGAGGTGGGAGCAAAAGATGAAGAAATCTGAGATCAGCAAAGCAATTACCAGAGCGCGCGAAGCAGGGGAAATTAAAATCGCGTGGGAAACTACTTCAGAACGCTAAAAGTGAGGGGCTGCAGCGAGAGAGAGAACGAGAACGAGAGCAGGCCGCAGCCGAGAGAGGAACGAGAGCAGGAGCAGGCTGCAGCGAGAGAGGAACGGGAGAGCGGGAGCAGGCTGCGGCGAGAGAGGAACGAGCGGCGGCGCCGCGGCAGAGAGCGAACGTGGAGCAGACTGCAGCGAGAGGAGGGAACGAGCAGCGCTAAAAAGCGTTAGGAGTTAGAGAGATGGAACAAGAAATAGATTAAACTCACAGAACAGTAGAGTTGGGACTCCGGTGCGATGCTAGTGAGACTCGAGTCGTATCAAAAACGAAGCAGCCCATGCAGCCGTTTGGAGTTGGGGAAGACGTGGGCCTGTTCTTTAGTGAACTTTGAGAGGACATGTGAGAAGTTGAGCTTCGCCCCAGAAACGCGGCCTGCAGCGGCTTTTGGACTTTGTTGCCCTGTGAGGCTGCAGAGGTTGTCGCGCACCTTAGTGCTGAGGAGAACGCGGACGACTACGACAAGGTGCGGTCCAGCCTTTGGAAACGGTACCGCCTTCTTCTGCCGAGGCGTTCCGTCAAAGGTTTAGAAACGCATCCAAAAAGAGCAGCGAGGGCCACCCGGAATTCGCTTACGGCAGCTGTAAAAACCAACTTGATAGGAATGGCTGGAAGTATATTATATGCACGAAAGCCGAGATGCAGGTCGAGTGCGTGTGCCTCGAACAGTTCTTTCAGTAGCATTCCGCAGTCAGTCATGCCTCTGGTAAGACAGGGCAGGCAGGAGTCGACGATCCGCCGAGTGCTGGCCGCCGAGCTGAAGCCGAGGAGTAACGCAACGCGCAGAAAGCCGAGAGCGGAGAGGAAAGCCGAACCCGGCCGGAGCGATCAGCGCAAGACCTTCCGACAGGAAACGGTTTCCGCGAGAAAACGTGGCCCGCGAAGCCCGAAGCAGGACAAAGGTCCCAGAAAAGAGCGCAGAACATCCTGAACGGAGACGAGGCGGAAAAGCCAAACAGGGTGTCTGAGGCAAGGAAGCCGTTCTGTGCTACAACTGTCAGGAGCCGGGACAGACAGCGGCCAGATGGGAAACCGCGGGTTGTGTTCGACCGTGACCGCAGTGACGTTGCGACCTGAGCCCTTCTGTCCCGCATTCGTCAGAGCCCAGGTAAACGGTGCCGTGCAGGGTGCTTTCGGGACAGTGCAGCGACGATGGACGTTGTTCATCCGCCGTATGTAACGACATCTGATTTTACCGAAAGGTAGTGTTTGCCAATTAAGCAGCTGCTCGAAAAAGCACAGTGTCTGGTCGCTCATGGCGACGCAGGCGATAACTGGCCCGTCTTTGGAGATGCGATGCCAGAGGCGGCTGCCTTCAAAACAGTCCTGCTGGAGTATCCTTATTTGTTTTCTAACCGGTCAGATTTCCGCTGCGCGAGAGGGGTCAACAACTGGGAGAAGGACTAGTTCAGTCATGTACGAGGTCCAAACCGCGTCAGCTCGCCCCTAGTTGACGAGCGGGTCCAGAGCCAGAGGCAGCTTGCTGCATAAGGTACCCCAGAGCTCGAGGTATAGGGCCCGACGAGAGGTTCCAGGTTGTAGAAATTAGCCCAGACTCTCAGCACTAGAGTGTACGCCGTCTCCAACGAACCGGCGAAAAGGTGGAGGAAGACGGGATCAGTGAAAGATCTCTCGTAGCTCCGGCGTCACGTAACTTAGTCCTCTGCTACGAGTAGACAGAGGCTTGACAGTCGAGCAGAAGAGAGCCGACCGCAGTGTCAGGCTTCGCGTAGCAGCTCAGAGATTACAGGGTCCAATGTGACGGGGCATGAAAAAGGCGGATTGTTTTATCGGCGCTATAAGACCGCATTTTCACGTCTAGAACGCCGTGAAAATCGATCATCACGACTTCAGGGCAAGAAAAAGGAAAGGCAAATTTAACGGCAATGCCGGATGGGCCGAGCAGATTTTTCGGCATCACGAAAAACAGTAGGGATGATCTCAGAGGCCTCGTTATCCACGGGAATGAGGATCTAAGGGCACTTCGTTAAAACCCCAAAAGGACCTCAAAATTGCGAAGAATTTTTGTCTTTTTTGTATTTTGGTTCATTGTAGACTCGCTTGGAAAAAATGCAGAGTTTTGGCGACAGGGGGTCTCGATACCCGAAATTGTACTATAGCTTTCAATTTGCATTGCTTTGGCAAATTATGGTCATCCGTAATCCGGTCTGGCGGGTCTCTGGCGAATTCCCGGAGAGTTTGACTGCGCGGTGGCGCGGTGTTGTGTGGGACGTTTTCGCTAATGCCTCCGTTGTAAGAGGTTTGGGAGTTTGTTGGGTGCTTGCAGCGTCTTCGCCGAGCCTCACTCCAAGCCCACCTCTTCAGGCCAGCGATTGTACCACCGGCCTTTCGAGGTTTCCCTGGCCGCGGAGGGGCTGGTAAGAATGGAACCTTCGGCGACCTTCTTCCGAGTTTCAACGCTGCGGAAACGAGTCATGATCTGTCCGGGAACGTCGCCTGCTGGACGGGGCCTCACGCGAAACGAGTCCCGACGAGTACGGGAACCGTCGCCTACGTGTCTGCGCCTGCCGGAGACAGGTCTCAACGCGTCCGTGACGTCAACGGGACGTGTGTGCGTGCGTGGGGCTTGGCGCGCTCAGGAAAGGAGAGGCATGACCTAATTGCGGAGGACTCATGGCTACGAGCTACGACGCACTTCTGGCTACGACGCGGCGGACTTTGCTACGACGCACTTGACGGCGGGTTGCTGCTGCAGCACTTGCTGCCCTGGCGGGGAGTGAGGGAGAAAACGGACCCTATAAGGCGGAGCGTGAGGCTGCTCCAGGAGTTCTCTCGGATTTGACGACTGTATCGCAACCATGTAATTAAACCGTTCGTTACGTTACCAATTCTCCCACCTCCACTGGACCCTGGGTTCTTCACTTCGGGAATGGTCGTCGTCACGAGCCAGGAAGCTCCCGGACGTGCGGCATCAAACCCCGCCTCTAACATCGCGCTTAACGCCATGTCTTGCGGTTCAAACGTGAAGCTGCCACTAGATAAGCTTTAAGGCCCATTTACAGAACAGCCTTTCCTTACGTTCGCTTACGTTAAGCTATGAGTCTACCGGTGCATCCGTGTTTCGAATCTCGCGTGCAAACTATACTCCGTTTCGCCTTATGTCGCACCGCAGCGAGGTGGCCGAGCCCACAGCGTTAGCTGGCTGGCGCACGAGGCTTGTGCCGCCAAGGCGTGCCATAGAGCAAGGCTCGCGCTTGTAGCCTTCCGCGGTACAACACAGGTGAAACAGGTATAGTTCTTGATTTGCTGCCCGCTCTTAGAGGCCGCGGATGTCCCGTTGATTCTCGGCGTAAACAAGTTCCCGTAACAAAACGCAACGTAAGGAAACGGTACAGTAAAACCGGCCTTTGAAACGTTAATTTTTCGTCTTCATAACATACAGATGCGCAATATCCTTTTCGTAAATAATTGGGGGGGGGGTATTTATACAGCGTGTAGTTGGTCTGCCGTCGTAAAGTGGCGACGAGTCACTCGCTGTAGATAGAGCAATTTAGCCAGTGCAGTACAACTGCTTGCACTGGATGCCTGCAACGATGCACCACGCGGTAGTGATATCGACAACCGCACGCCGGTACGATGCTCATCCAGATCGAAACGGGCAGGGTGGGGCTCCGGACCCAGGATCCCTGAGTTCTGCAGCGTCGAGGCTTTCGCTCCACGCGCGTCGAGGCTGGATGTGCGCTTTAGCCCACTTCCGGCCACCCGATTCCCCCTACCCTTTCGTTCTACATGCTGACTGTTACCAAGGGCACCGGAGAACACCGCTAGGCTTGTCCTCAACTCGCAGTCAAAAGAAGCTGCCACCTTGTTAGATTCTTGTGACCCGTTCTTGCTGATATTAAACAGTTGTAGCATAGCGTTGCCGCGACGAATTTTCGGAATATTTGTTCGCCGTGTACGCTCCGTTATAGTGGAAGCCGAAACACGACTCCTTTTGAGTCGGCGTGTCGTGTTCGCCGAACGCGCAGCTAGAGAGGTACAGTGTAGCCGCACGAATGCGCGCACACGCGCCAATGTGTACAAACATACGCACGTAAGGTGAAACTTACTCGCATACACGACCAGGGACGCAGGTACAAAACGCGGCTGGAAATACGAGCATCCATTTACAAACAGTGACGAAAGAAAAAATGGCAGGAGAGACGAGCGTCTGGATTGAATGGGCATGTGTAGAACAGCGGTAGACCGTTTGCCAAATGGACCGCGTAATCGGTTCTTCCTCTCGTAACCAGTACTCTTCTCGTCCCGGTTTCCTTTGTTGCGAAAGTGGGCAAGAAATGATAATACAAATAAAATAATAGAATGCGACAATCAGCACGCAGTCTAGAGTTTGGATGAAGAGTGAACTCTCCATTATTACACGGACGCTTCCGCTCAGGCTAATGGAACCAGAATCACAGCGCGGCACGTGCAGGAAGTGAAAACTCCGCGCATGCGTATTCTAACACACAAGTCAATGTTCGCAAAAAAAAAAGAAGAAAGAAAAAGGATATTACATTTAAAAGAATGCATCGGAATAAAATCTGTTGTCCGAGGAGTACGCTCATCGTATTGGATATTGTTGGCTAGAGTCGAGCAAACCGAAAGCAACGAAGCCATGAGAACCAAGTATTATGTGTGATAGATGTCATTCAATCCATTTATTGTCTGGGAGTGAAAATCACTCCTCTCTAGCGTCTGTGAAAAAGCCAATTTCTTGCACATATTTAATTGCCATATTTCGTCAGTTATTGCCCTATGCGTCAAATAGTACATCATGATTATAACAAAAGTAGGCGCTATTTTTTTTGTTTCTTATGTCCCATTTTTTTTTTCGGAGGTGGATAATAGTAGATAATAATAATAAAAAAAGGTACTCAAGCACTCTAACAGAAGCCAACGGAGATTTCGTGTTCGTCCGTAGTGTCAACGTCCATGGTGTTAACAGCGTGATTGGATATAGTAAGGCTATGTGTCAAGTGGCGTAGTAACGATCCGTCACGGTCTTTTGGGACACTGTGTCACATGACATGGCGTCACTTGACCTATGATTTGACCTCACAACGCGTGAGGTCACGTGACGTCACGTAAATAATAGGTCTGTCGGTAAAAAGAAAAAAAAAGTCACGAAAAAACATTTTCTTATTCGTTTCAATTCTCCATATGCCAGTGTAACTGTATTACAGATCAAAACACAGCTACCAATCTTTTTTTCAGTAGTAGCATAAACTCGTTTTTTTGTCACAAGTGTAATGATCGATTGATATCAGCGTAGTAAATATTGCCAGAAAATTTAGATTACATAAATAATGTTTTTTCGCAATAAAGATGCGTATTACGTCAAAAACAAACAATAAAAAACAGGAAAGTTTTTTTTCCGAGACTCTCTTCTTTCCACTTTAGCAAAGCGAATCCTGGTGAAAAGGTGGCAGGGCTCGCCCCTCCCCACCTCCTCCTCTCCGGCTTTCGCTTCGCCAAGTGTAAAGACTGGGACGCTCCGTGGGAGGAGCTTGTCCTGCTTTTCCGAACTTGCCACAGGATATACTGGGTATATTCTGCTTCTCTGATCTCGACCGTATACCGGAAGCACCCCACTTGTAGTACGGAGCCAACATGGCATCCCCGGCACATTGACGGACCATGCCACATCGGCTCCGCACCTCGATATTTCGCGGACGCGACCTCTCTGCTGGTTGTGGACTCCGTTCTTCTCTAATCCAGCCCTGAACACACCCATGGGCTTTGAGCAGTGTTGGAAGTAATGCTTTACAAGTTACGTGCAGCGCCTGACTTTTTTTATTAACGTAGTAACGTACTGGTTAGATTTCTAAATGACTAACGAATAAAGTATTGCCGTTTCTGTTTTACCGTATCGTGTATTAAATTACATCACTCGTTTATCTCAAATAATAATGATCTTATTTGAGCCTAAATACAAATTTATTCGCACTCCCAACATGGGAAATATGACATATTCTTATGCTTTGTGACGTTTTCCTGATTTGATTAAGAAAGCAATACTCTAGCACATTTTATTCAAAAATATAATAAGCACTAAGATATCACCCTGTAAAATTTATAAAATGGTTCTCAAGGTTCGTATCCATAGCTTATCTTTGCCAATTAATACCGAGATCGAAAGTAACGCAAGACTGAAGTTGGTTAGTTTCTGAAAGTAAGGGTAACGGTATTTCGTTACAATTGCAACAAGACGGTAACGAATCTCAGCAGGTCGTTGGCTTTTCACGAATTAACGAGTAACGCTACTTCGATCATCGGACGTTAAAACTTGTCGAGAAATGTTTCTCCCTTTGTCCTCGTGTTTATCATTCTCCCAAAACGCCAAGTATCGACTTTCGGCTGACTGGAGGTCTCCGACATCTCCTCGCTTCTCCCTTTCCCATCACCCCAGAAATACAAGAGCGAGGAGTGTCCTTGGAAGCACGCGCGCTCGTGCAGTCCAGGTATCTTGCAGGACCACCCTCTAGTGCTTTGCAGGTTTATTTTCACTCGCACATAAAGTGATACGAATGACGGAGCACAAGGGTGTCACCGAAAGTGTGCACCCGCCGGTGTGCACGATCGAACGCGTCAAATATTCGTAGCGCCTGTCTCTCTACTTCGCGCACACCCCTATTGGCGGCGTGCGCGAAGTACGGGGGCACTTCTCTAGCTATCATCATCATAGTTCGTGACGTCACGGGTAGGACAGACTGGGACAAACCGCTCAGGATCTTGGACCCCTCGGCTCGTCACCTCACTTGATACTGATGTTTGTTTTAACGCGCGGCAAAGCCTGTTTCACGCGTTGGGTTTATTTGGTGAAGCGATATTTTGTAGTAGGACATTTTACCGAAGCTTGAAAGCCGTGGCACGCCTAGCCGTGCTAACAAACGCTTTTGGCGCTAAGGTGTCAAAGCGCTGGGTGATGGTGTGCTGTTCTCAACCCCAGTAGAAAAATGCTGGGTTGATGAACATAGATTATCAAGCACTTTACCCCACTGCAATATATACCGCGGCAGACTGGATGTATTTTTCATATTTTGATTCGGACAAAATAAAACTAAGAAAGAAATGTCTCATCAAATTGAAAATAGTAGAATGATATTCGAGAAAGCTTTTATTGTGTAGTAAACACTTTTGTGAAAGCGACTCCGTGTATCACGTTGGTTACAGTGTGTTTTGTGAGTGCTGGTCTCCTATTAGTTCCAAGTTTTATTCCTTTTTAAATTTTGTAAACCACTAAACAAAAATTTCCATCAAAATAACTGGCAGGAAGAAGCGGTGACTGGCTTCCGGAGTCGTTTAATTAAGTCCCCGCTTATTCACCCGGTCGACGCGAAACCTGCGAGAGCCCCCGGCGATCGACGTCTTAAATCTTGTAAGTCGGTGACACTTCAACGTCCCAAAATGACCACTACATCCCATGATGACGACTAAACATACTCTTCGTATGTTTAACCCTTTAGATTTAATGAGTGATGCACTTCTTAGCGAGTGATTTTAAATTTCTAAACAATTATTAGTAAAAATTAGATAGGACAAATTAATCAATCGCATGATTTCGCCGGGCCATCTCTGACAATTTAAGAATTTGATAAAAAATGTCTGCTTCTTTCTCTAAGCAGAAGTCGCGATGTGACAAACTTCTTTGCCACGCATTCGATGCGGGAGGAGCTAAGCTTCAGTTGCTGAGGAGCACTTGTTCGTCAGAAACTGTCGAGTCACAATCGGACAGAAGCGTCGGTATCGGCAAGCTCGATGTAGCGTAAAACAAGCGTGCGGCGCTTAGCAACGCACTGTGCGCGCGTGAGTAGCTAAGAAGACAGACGTCATTTACTGCTGATGATTGTAAAAACTTTTTGTACAGCAGCCGTCACAGATCCGAAAACACAAGAATCAGAAAGGTTGTGAATAGACCGGACGCACGCAGTGCAAGCGTAATGTGAAATTCCATTCCTGTTTTTCAACATGTGAAAGTTTTTATATAAAAAACGACTTTGAGGCACTGTTATTCATTAGAAAGATCGCTACATAAATGTCATTTACGTTTCTTTGATACGTAAAGCGTTCTTAACCAGTATAGATGCGAACTAACATGGCCACTCCGTGCTTTGGCATAGCGCGTCGTCTGCTCGCATCCTACTAGCTCCGTCACAGGAGGGCACCCGCGAGTGGCGCCACGAAAACATTTCGTCGCCAATAAGCAGGATCAAAACCGCGTGCTTAAAATCGAAAGCTTCAATAGCGGTGAAAGTAACGTTGAATCCTTCACACAGTCGTTATGGGTGGAAGTTGCGTGTTTCAGTTTTTTACTCATTTCAACTTTGCCAGGTTCAAATGTTTATGAATAGTGAGAGCAAAGTGTAACAATTACAAATTTTTGTATTCTTCAGTAGTCTTTCGGGCTTCTCTGACTTATTTTGTAACAAGTAGCATTCTTCATCATTCAATTGCTTTAGTGAGTATCTATTAAAATGAACGGTCACCTTTTGCATATGGCCATCATGTTGATCAGATGTTTGTTAG